>QGMI01000066.1:0-75853 GCA_007821535.1 Lachnellula occidentalis | reverse complement strand
GGCATACCGTATAATGCTCAACTCTTTAGCTCGACTCTAGGGAATTTTGAGCTAAGGTAATCTCATAACTTGAAGTTCAGCAAGTTAGCACGCACCCAAGTGCCTTTACTAGCTTAGATCCTATTTATAGAGTGAAGGTGGGACTCACAATAGAAACGTGGTTGAGGACCCCTCTCTCTGTGGATGGAATAAGTGGCGGAATAATGTACTAAAAAATCTGGCACATTATTCGGCCATTTATTTCATCCACGTAGAGCCCCTATTCCGTATCACGACTAGCGAGCCACATGCGAAAAGCGTGAGAAGAGCTGATGATCTTGTGCTAGAAAATCCTCCTGCCGACCAGGTCGGCCCGACCTGAGAGACAAACGTTCAAAGAGAGTACGCACAGTAAGTAGCTTGGGGCAATCTCCAGAAATAAAGAAAAGGACAGATATTTTCTGTCTTTAGGTTTCTTGGTTTTTGAGGTAGAAATCAATTTTTAGAGTTGCTAAATTAGACAGTCATAAAACTTCGCAAAACCCTCAAGTAGGAAGCAGCGACTAGAAAACCGCTCCGCTTACTTTGTTCTTAATTCTGTGACTTGCTCATGTCATAATTTGGTTGAAGCTTCCCCTTTCGAAACGCAGTCCGGCTCTTTCCGCAGAACTATATTAGGCCATAGTTAAAAGGCATACTCTTTTGTTGCATTTCGCCAGATTGATTACCACAGCATTAGCAGCCTTGATGTGAGCTTCAGGAACTGGGGAAAATGGAAGTCTCGTAGCGCGTGAAAGTTGGATTTTTTGATTGGCATCAATGATGCAGAACTTCTAGTTGTGTTGAAGCTTGCGTGCGGAATTCAGCTCTATGGCTCGCATGGCCCTATATTAGCCTTGTGCAGATCTGCAGTAGGTCCAGGTCCAGTTCCAGTAAATCTCGATTCAACCTGTGTGTATGATGCTAGGTGAGCTCGCGCTTGCGAGGCATAACTCTTATAGTGTTTAAAGGCCGTCTCTATGAAAAGTAGCTGCTACTCATAAAGGCCTGTGGTGGATAGAAAATCGGCACTCACTTTTGATGTGCCACCACCTGGCACATTATATTGGTGCTTCTTTTCCTGTCTACTGCATAGCTTGCTCCTTATTTTGTGGGGAGGGCCGTAAAGCGCTGTAGGAGATGAGGAGATCGAGTTACGCAGAATCACACAGTTGCAGGAGTATGTGAACTGAAATTCATGAGAAATTCATGGCTACATCTAATTCGCTAATTCCCCGCGAGCCAGTACTGAGATCATATTTCTATAAAGTTGCGCTTGCCATTATTTCCCGAAAGCTGCCTGTCA
Organism: Lachnellula occidentalis; assembly: GCA_007821535.1. Classification (NCBI taxonomy): domain Eukaryota; kingdom Fungi; phylum Ascomycota; class Leotiomycetes; order Helotiales; family Lachnaceae; genus Lachnellula; species Lachnellula occidentalis. The sequence continues at coordinate 74,529 of QGMI01000066.1, read as the reverse complement.
GCTTTAGGTAGACTATGGCAGCACAACGAAGCCCTGCATCATTATTCCAAGTCAAAAACGAAAGCCATATGATTTTCTCATGTATTTCAGCCATGACGAAGTGAGGTAATCCGGCAGTGTAGGTATTGGCGCTAATATTGGACCCCTACTTTTTGAGCCTCATCGCACCAATATCAGCAGCTAGCGCCATTGGTATTCGGACTGACTTTCTACTACTTTTGACTGAAGCTACCAAGATACAGCAATAAATGAACCAATCATGTTTATAAAAACGTGTGAACTATAATAGTCAAGCCTGTCCTGGCAAGATGGGATTTCAAAATTACCATCTCGGACGGAGATTCCCATCATGAAGCGATATGCAGCAAAACACCTCATTGCAACACAATGTAACCCAAATGGGAAAATCGAAAACAGGTACCAGAACTTGAACATTGCGATCTCGATTGAGCTGGATATTTCATAAACCCACTAAGCGCTAATCAAACAGTATGCGCACTACACAGTCACGAAACACGACCGGATAGACACGCTCGTGAATCATTGTTTATTCACCAATATCTGGAGACTTGCACTTAGCAAGAAAGAAATCAATAACACCATCTTACAGTAAATCACCTAGACCTAAAAACTCTGTGTTCTGCCCTGAGAATTCCGCAACCTCAGCAGAACCACAAGAAGCCCGAATCTCAACTTTCCAGACACTTCACAGGACCAGAGAAGATGTCGAACAGAACTCAGAACGCTCCTCGTGAGGGTCCACTGCCACCGCAAGTTGCGTCCGTTCAGCAAATCATTGACCCAGTCAAGGCTGAAATCATCTACAATAGAACGCGGTATTGGGTGACAGTCTTAGAGAGACTACGTGGAAATGGGGAGGGTGGGCCTCTTGAAACACTGATCAAACACAGGCCTTTAGACACCATTGGTATGCCTCCTTATCGAGAACAATTGCTGTCCGCTTGGCCAAGTCATATGGTACACCAGCCTGAGGAGGCCCAAGACAACGAGGAGGAGCAATACGAGAATGTCATTAATGGAGAAGAGCAGGAAGAGGACGCCGAGGGCAACGACGACGAGGAGATGGTCGACGTAGACAGCGGATTCGAGACTGAGTCAGAGTCCGAGTCTGAGCCCAAACCCAAGCCCAATGAGGTGACTGCAGCAAAGGGCTATATCGTTGACCCCATTTTCGGTAACACAAGAAAGAGACTGTTGATCGATGACTTCTCTGACCGGCCCAGGAGAGTATGGAATATATGGTGCCAAAGATCAAGAAGGCAGAGAGCTAGAAGGAGACCACTTGGGTATATGGCGGGAGATCGTCACTTCGAATACGAGGAGTGGTTGCTACTCAAAGCGGAGAGGGAAGCTGACAGAGCGGAGACGGCTCTCGTAGGGGCACGTGATGTGGTGGCAGCTGTGAGGCACAATCGACTTGCTGAGCAGGGCAGAAGGGAGATGGAGCGGATAGCAACGGGCAGGCAGCAGAGAAGGGAAGAGAGGCATGAGGTGAGTAGAGTTTAGCCACCCGGGTAGCTCCCACAGTGTTTTACGGCCTTCCCCACAAAAGAAGCATCAATTACAAAGCACCCTTAGCCTTGTTCTTATGCTTTCTTTGTGCTAGTGGCTGGATATACAGAGCGGCACTTGCGGTGTACTGTCATCGGCTTCTAATAATAATGATGTCCCAAGCTACCTGGCATATCGTAAATTGGTGTGGCCGCTTTTTGTTGACAACGTGGAGACGGCCGTAAAACACGGTAGGAGTTAGAGCCGGGGTTGGGTTTGTACCTAGGCTAGGTATGCGGCTTACCTCCGTACTTCGCAATGCATGGAAGATGAGAGTGGAGCTGTATGAAAATAAAAATAAGGATTCGTGATCATGATGACTGTGACGGTAAAAAAAACAATTCCATATGCACAGCGGACCGAAGAATTTTCAAAATTGTGGACTGCGGAGGATGGGGGGAGAGTGGTTCTTCAGAAGTACTCCGTACGGAGTAGTACAGTAGTAATACCGGTAGTACCTTATCGTGGGGAGGGATCTCTCTACCACTCTTCTCTTCTCTGTGTCTATCTCTCTATCTCTGTGTCTGTCTCTGCGTCTGTCTCTGCGTCTGTCTCGTTCTCTATCTCATTCTCTATCTCTCCCTCTATCTCTACCCCCATCCTCTATCTCTTCCATTATTGCTTATTGCTAATCTGTAGGAGGGTGCGTGTGCGACGGGCGTGCGTGTGTCAGGGGCAATAGGCGTGGAAAGGGCAAGTATGCCGAGCAGTTCACTAGACGTGAGGCTCGCGAAGTGAGGACTTTGGGCTAGAAGAGATGGAAGGCTGGAGTTGATGTGGGCCTGGGCCTGGACAAAGAGGAAAGAACATCGAGAACGACAAGGACCTTTTCAACGGCCATCATGCCATCCAACCCAGCCATGCCATGCCATGCCATGCAGATAGCAGATACGATACGTATGCAGATTGCAGATGCAGCAGCTGCTGCAGACCTGCTTGGGAGATGTGCAGACCTGCAGACCTGCAGAGGGCGATATGACAAGTTTAGCATCCCTGTGTAAATAATTGTTCCGGTCCATAAATACCCATATATCCCACAACAATGATCACATGGACGGCGAGCACGTACCACCAAACTACAGTGTGGGGTCGGGCTAATGCTGCTGATTCCGGCCAGCCGGCGTTCCTGTTTACATCGCTGTTACGCTTTTTATACCTGGCCCGCCCAGTAGATCTGCAGCCTGCCCCTCTTAAATCTTTGCGCCCATGTCATATCAGGCCCGGCCTTCGCTCTCTACTGCTGTACCAAGGCCAGCTACTCGCAGAATTACTACCTCCTAGTTCTTCGCCTACCGCTCCGCCCTCTCTACAGAGGCCCCTTTGTCTGTTCTGTCCCCCATCCCATCCATCTATTCGCATCCACCCCCATCCATCCCAATCCCAACGCACCTCAACCTAAAATCTCTCTCTCCCTCCCTCTCCTCTCTTCCCTTCCCAACCACATCATTCATTCTCCATCCCAATCCCCTCTCAAACCCATCCCCCATTCAGTTCGGTCCTCGATTCAATTGCAACGCGTGCAGGTACGGAGTAGAGCTGGTACGCAAGTCCCAGAGCCTTTACATGATTTCAATAAGCCGGCAAACCCCTTCCTACCTTGACACCCTACTGTACCATGGATTCCATGCCAATAAAAGGTATTCCGCTCAGAGGTCTTAGCCACCACGAGGCGTTCAGCGAATACTTCAACGAGGCTTTCAAGCTGATCGGCGCGGAAAATGGAACAAAGCATGTTGAGCACGTCAGTGCTCCTCCAAGCGTATACCACCACGAGGAGCATTTGCCTAATGGTATAGAGGAGACCGAGGCTGCTCTGGAGGAAGAACAATTTGAAGAGCAGTTCATTGGCACCATCGACCAAGGCACAACTTCTTCACGCTTCATAATCTTTGATGCCTATGGGACACCCGTTGCCAGTCACCAAATCGAGTTTGAGAATATCTATCCCGAGTCTGGGTAAGTTCGCCTTGCTGTTTGCTCTATTTTTCACCGTGCTGACTGCTCTAGGTGGCACGAACACGATCCTGCCGAATTACTCTCCTCGGTGGAACAATGCATCGAGCAAGCGACTAGGCAATTTTTAGACAAGGGTTATAACAAGGTGCAGATCAAGGCCATCGGTATCACAACGCAGCGAGAAACGACAGTCTGCTGGGATGTAAATACGGGCGAGCCCCTTTACAACGCAGTTGTCTGGCCAGATACTCGCACTACTCCGATTGTTCGCGAGCTCAAGCAGAAGCCTGGTGCCGACGAGTTACGAGATCTTTGTGGGCTGCCACTGTCAACCTATCCCTCTAGCGTCAAGTTCTACTGGCTCTACCGGAATGTGGAAGCTATCAAGAACGCCTACGATGAGAGCAGAATTGCCTTTGGGACGATTGACACATGGTTGATTTACAAGTTGAACGGTGGGACAGCAGCCAATGTGCACGTTACAGACACCACAAACGCTTCTCGTACTATGTTCATGAATCTCCACACCTGTCAATATGACGACAAGCTTTTAGCCTTCTTCGAAATCGACAAGAACAAACTGAAGCTTCCCAAAATCGTTCCTTCCTCGCATATGGAGGCTTTTGGATCTCTTGCGTACGGTCTTTTGAAAGGCCACAAGATTACAGGATGTCTCGGGGATCAGTCGGCAGCTCTGGTTGGTCAATGCGGATTTCGGCCAGGACAAGCCAAAAATACATACGGAACCGGATGTTTCATGCTGTACAATGTTGGAAATAAACCCGTCATCTCCCAATACGGCCTTCTTGCAACCGTTGCATACGATTTTGGAGCCAATGGCAAACCAACCTATGCTTTGGAAGGTAGTGTCGCAGTTGCTGGATCTGGTGTCAAGTTTTTGATGAACAACATGGGTTTCATCAAGCATTCGAGTAAGATTACTGAATTGGCGGAGACGGTCCCGGACAATGGTGGTGTGGTTTTCGTCACTGCGTTCAGTGGCTTGTTTGCCCCTTATTGGATTGATGATGCCAAGGGAACACTATGTAAGTCTGCCTCTACATCCTTTTGTAACTGTAACTAATTTCTGTACAGTTGGAATTACTGCTCATACACAGCGAGGCCACATCGCCCGTGCCACGCTTGAAGCCACCTGTTACCAAACCAAAGCCATTCTGGACGCCATGGAGAAGGACTCGGGACACAAGCTAGAAGGTCTCGCAGTAGACGGAGGAATGTCCAATTCTGATCTATGCATGCAAACGCAAGCAGATATTATTGGCATCCCCGTCAACAGGCCAGTCATGCGAGAAAGCACAGCCCTCGGAGCAGCCATAGCGGCAGGGTTCGCTGTGGGTATCTGGAAAGAGTTTGATGAACTTATGGAAATGAACAAGGAAGACCGGACCATCTTCGAGGCAAAGATCGATAAAAAGAAGAGTACGCGTATGTTTAAGAAATGGACACAGGCCGTGGAAATGTGTAAGGGGTGGGTACTCGATTCCGATGAGTAGAATATACCAAAGCGTGCGTAACATCTGAGCGAGGTGTTTTGGGGGATAGCGATGATTGCTGGTTGCAATTTATGTTTATATGTAACTTATAGTAGAATTTAATTTAGCTCTTTGACAGGTACGGTCGACTTTTGATAACCCGATCCCTGTTTGGGTTCAAAAGAACACAAAAAAACATCAACCTTATTCTGTCCGACTATAGTGGTGTATTTCCCCTGGTCTTCAAAAGATGATATAAACCCAGACAAGCAATGTTCTTTTACTTTACTACTTTTCGTTATCATTCGTGTGGGTTCACAAAGAAGCTGTCAGCTTACGTATAGCTTCTCGCGTTAGATGACTACTTAGGGCACATACACAAACATCCTGCTCAGACTCAGGTGTACTCCATTTATTGCTTGCCAGCTTTCTTCTTTCTGTTTGTGGCTTGAGTTTCAGTTCTATTCTACATGCTTGAGGATCGCGTCCCTGTCCAATGGTAGGATGAAACTAGGAGGATTGCCGGTATACCGAAATCCAACGAGTTGTTTGACAGATCGTGGGATACGCAGTACGTGTACAACACAGCCCAGAAAATTCCCCAGGATGTGGGAAGGATGTTGGATGGTTTGAATTCGGTGCCTTTTTGCTCAAGGCTACAAGGACATCTGGTCAGGAGTCCAAGTTTACGTAGCAAGAACATAAACAAGTCGGATCCCCCTCGCCTCTTCCTCTGCAGTCGCTTTTCGTACACTCATTGGTCCCCTAAATTGCCCGTTCAGCGTCGATACATCGGACTCGGACATGGACACATGGTCAACGTCTTCGCCGAAGACCTGATCACTGTCGTGTTTCATAGCCATAGCTTTGAAGCAGACTTTTGTGCACATTCCGGTAAGCTATTGATATAAGGTCATTAGTAAAGCACCAGAAACAAAAGTCCTTTCTAATAATGGAATGATGGGACGGGGTGGTATAGTATAGCTTACAATTTGCTCCTCAACAACATCCTCCGCTACCTCGGGCTCGTCTAGCATTGGCCTATCCAGAAATCCTTGGAGACTGCGGGCGGATTCATGCTCTCCTCCTTGCTCACCAACACGATACCATCGCATGCAAGCCGGGCACACGCGGTCTGTGTCACGGGATTTGTTGTAGGTGCAGATTTCTACGCCGAGGAGGGCTTGTGGTGTGCGGGCGTGCGGGCAATTGGCGAACATCTCCCAGAGATATTCGAGGGATTGGGGGGTTGCTCGATATGCTCTGTGATGAGGTTAGAATTTGGGAGGCTGTGGAGAAGAATGTGGGGCAAAGGGTGAATGTTTTGGAGGGACTTACAATTCTGGCTTTGAGGATATGGGGACTTTGAAGGAGCTTTGGAGGAAGGCAGGGAAATCGGCGATGTGGAAACCAATTGGGGATTTGAAGAGGAGGGAGGGGAGGTCGGGGTTTGGGGGCGTGCATGTCATTCTGGGGTCTCTTTTGGGGCGGATTGCATTGCTCTTGAGAGTTGCCAGAACGATGGAAATATCAAGGAGTGGAATTGATATTCTGTCGGTGGATATACCTAGGTATGTTACACAGACAGGCGTTAACTCAATTGGATGTTTTATTAGCCATCTTTGTATCTGATCTAGGTGAATTGAATAGAATGAGACCTGTCAACTTATGATATACTCAATAATTCAATAATGAAGCTTTTGACAAAGTATGATGATCCCAACTTGACCTATTATTTCGTCGAAAAAGAATAACTGGCTGTCACATGAAATTTCAAGTGGAAGCTGCATAAACAGGCCGTTGGAAAATGACACATGACTTCCTAAAAACTCGTACTCAGGAACCACATGTAAATCTCACACCGAATAATTTGTCGACTACTTTTCCGCTTCTGCTCGTGATGCCTTACCCCGGATTTTGCATGTGAAGCTCCAAGGGCATCATCCCCTCGCTTCGACGAATGAGAGGCGTGCCTCGGTCCATTCTTACGACCCTCCATCTCGGTGTCATCTTTGTCCTCGGGCTCTCTAAAACCAGACTTGAATTCCTCTTTCTCTTCCTCACTTTTGATTCCCTCTATTTACATTGCGCATTTGAAAAGCATCATTTTAAATACTTTTAGTCAAGATGTCTCAAGGTATGTGCATGTTTTATGGGGTGGGAGGACAAGGCTGACAGGAATGGAACATAGCACAGAACAGACTGACGCAAGTCTCTGAACACCTCGCGGGCTCCAAGAGCAGTATTGCGCCTACAGAGGGAGATGCTCGGGCGAAGCTTCTTCAGAAGAATCCAGACGATGTAGGCATTCCCCTCGCAAAATACCAACAAGGAGCAAAAAGCTGACAAGTTGCCACTAGATCGTTGTAACAGCATGTCTGCGTACCGCATTTACGAAAGGTGGAAAGGGTGGCTTCAAAGATACAGCTGCGGCGGATATGCTTGTTGGCGCCCTCAAGGCCCTCATCGAGCGCTCGAATATTGATCCGGGCCTGGTTGAGGATATTGCGGTGGGCTCGGTGCTGCCTCCTGGTGGCGGAGCCACTGAGTTCCGTGCTGCTGCGCTCGCGGCTGGCTTTCCCGTTTCTGCGGCAGTCAGGAGTCTGAACAGACAGTGTTCATCTGGGCTGCAGGCTTGTGTTGATATTGCGAATGCGATTTCGACAGGCATGATCGAGATTGGTGTTGGCGCTGGTGTTGAGAGCATGAGTTTGCAATATGGGTAAGTCTTTTTCACGACGCATATTGCGGTGTCTTCTGTGATAACTTTGAAAGCTAATCGGAATTTCTACAGACCTGGTGCTGTCACTGAATTCTCCGATCTCCTCGACTCCCACCCCGAAGCCAAGAATTGCAAAGTCTCCATGGGTCTACTCTCAGAAAAGATGGCCAAGGACCGCAATGTCCCCCGCACAACTCAAGACGCATTTGCAGCATCTTCATATCAAAAGGCAGCGAAGGCACAAGCAGCCGGTCTTTTTGATGAGGAAATCGCTCCTCTTAAGGTCAAATGGGAAGATCCCAAGACCGGAGAAGTAAAGGAAATCACAGTAGCTAAAGATGACGGTGTCCGAGATGGCATCACCGCTGAAAGTCTCGCCAAGATCAAGCCTGCATTCGCCAAAGATGGCTCTATCCACGCTGGAAACGCATCTCAGATATCAGATGGTGCGGCAGCAGTTCTGCTCATGAAGCGCTCTACTGCTGAGCGTCTCGGCCAAAAGATTATTGGTAAATATGTCACTGCATCAGTAGCAGGTGTTGCGCCTCTGCTTATGGGTATTGGTCCCTGGGCCGCTATTCCTAAGGCCTTTGAGAAGGCTGGCATTAGCAAGGACGATGTTGATATCTTTGAGATCAATGAGGCATTTGCCAGTCAGTGTGTTTGGTGTGCGAATGAGTTGGGACTGGATATGAACAAGATCAATCCTAAAGGTGGTGCGATTGCGTTTGGCATCCGTTGGGATGTACTGGTGCTAGGCAGGTTTCTACGTTGCTTTATGAGTTGAAGAGAAGAGGAGAGAAGGTTGGAGTTACAAGTATGTGCATTGGGACGGGAATGGGAATGGCTGCAGTTTGGGTAGCTGAATAGACAATATCAGATGATAATTTGAGATGGACTGTATGAATACATAGACTGGCATGGCATACAATACATTTGGATGAGAAATCCCCCCATATCTCGGTAGAAATAGGGGATAGCCTCGTGCTCGTGACTGCTCTTAGTGCCTAACGCCGCCTAAGAGCTTAGCCTCTCAGGCCCCCTCAGCGTTGCGCTTATTGTTGTAGCCCCGTCACTGTGGAGCTCACGATAAGGTAAGCACCTGGGCGTGCAGGGAGGACTGATCTGTGGTGTTCCATGGCGGCGACATGGAGGAATATACATCTGCTTTCGCAGCATGCAGCAAATGGATCTTACAATAATCTCTAGGAAATCGTAAATACGTGGGTAGGTTCAAAGCAGTAGCTAGGGTAGTATTAATAGTGACAGGTATCACTCGATGACTCTGATAGCCTTATCGAATGAGAGCGCTAGTGCCAATCCAATACCCCTCCACGCATCTACCTTGAACCACACTCCACGAATGCCCTCACTCTGCCATCGTGGCATCTCTATCTATTTGTAAATGAGCCTCGTGTGGTCCTCCTCTCGTCCTTATTCATTCCAGCGCTAGCAGACTTGCATCTAACTCCCGAGACATTATCCCGCGCTGTTAACGGTTACGCCCGGACTGCGAGCCACTGACAACGGTCCAACCCATAGAAACAGGCAACCAGACCCAGACAGACACCTAGGCAAGAGCATTCTACGGAACCTTGACGAAATAACATCTACTTCAATTCATCTGCGTACTGTACAGTTCCTCGTTCCTTCTACTACTATTCTCCTACTTCTCCTTCCGCATCTATCATCCATTCACCCTCGCTTCTTGAGTTCTGCCTGCTACACTGCACCCTTGGTTGCAACCCCAAGCTGTCATCGTCTCCATAGCATACCATGACATGATATCTCAAAGCTAACTCCACTATGGAATCACCCAGCGAGATACCCTCTTCTCCCGATCCAGACCCAAAGACACCCAGTCCCGAAACCACAGCGTCCTCAAGTCAACTGCGGTTCCCCGCTCCAGCCGCAGACGAAAGAGTAAGCAACTGGGTTGAGAGCCTCGCCGTCTCCAGAATGTCTGCTCGCAGTGAAGATGGCAGCATTCTTGGCGAGTCGAACTACGAATTTATTGACACCGACACCGATAGTCGTGACGGTAATGCTACTGAATCTATTGCCTCGACCGACTTCGGTCGTCCAGAAGACGACGTTGCCAGCCTCGCAGATACAGAACGAAGCGGGGAAGACAGCGGGGATGAAGATAACTCGGAGGGGGCTCCGATTCCCACCTTTCCAGGTCTTGACGAAGCCGCCGAGGCCTTTGGTACCCCTACGATAGGACGAAACTCTGCTGTCCTACTCGAGGAACATGACATACCCCTTACGCAATCTATCGAGTTCGAAGAACCTTTCAGCCTTGCTGCCGATGATGTTTCGGTCAAACATACAGTCGCAGACTTACCAGAGGAGCACACTGCTAGGGTCGTCGAGGTCATGAAACTATCTAGTCCACCTCAACGGTTGGTCGTCACTATTCGCCAAACCATGACCAAGCAAGGACTTTCTACCAGAGACCCTCTTCGAATTCTATACGTAGGGAGCCATTCAGCAAAGCAAGATATCATCCATAAGCTGGCAAGTTCTGTCACAGCTTCTGTGGAAGGAGCCAAAAAGCTGCGTCAGTCTTCTTCTCAGCTTTACAATGTTGTCCCGGTATCAGCTTTTGGCTCCGAGCGGACTCCAGAGATCGAGCTCATGCACTCGTCTGGCTACCAGATCAAAGTGGAAGACTGCACATATGCTTCGACATTGAAGTTTGAGGATGATCCTCAGAAGCCTGATGTCTTAAAGTTGACGTTGGACGATAACGTCTCCCACCACTCAGTCCCCGATGAACCTGGATTTATTGTCGAGCCGCACTGGGAATTACCACATATTGCTGTCTTCTACTGTTCAGATAGTGACGACGCCGATGTCAAGCAAACCAGATCGATTACTAGAAAATTCATGGGTCGTCATAGTGTGCCATCAATTACTATATCACACAGACAATTGTTTGACCGCATTCAGCCCATGTCACTGGATCAACACTCGATCCATATGTGTTTAGAGTCTCGAGCCTCAAATGGTAGGGGTACCATAATCCATCAACGACTCCCCATCGATCTCGCGTCCTTCTTGAACATCGATGCTAGGCAGATGAATAGGAACCTTGCCTATCTCACCGGTCTTCATGAGCCTCTTCCTGAGACTGTCGCTATGGTGGCCAGCCCCAAAAGGGTCGAAGTCCAGTCATCTAACACCCCTGACGTCGAGAAGACACCTTATAGTATCAGCGATAGTGTCAGCTTCATCCGTAACTGGAACGGTGCTGAGTGGAGAGCACTTCTACCAGTTGGACTGCTTCTCATCGGTGTATTCACAGCAGTTCTCACTGGTATACCAAGTTATCGCTTCTCTTCGAAGCCTGCAATCTCCATCAACAGCAAGATTATGTCGACAATTCCCATTTCATCCACGCTACCAGTCGCCCAGTCATCTCTTGACCAAAGTATTACCTCGCCAACAGCAAGAGCTTTGATGAGCACCCGCACGATTACTGTCACGCATGCTCAATCTTCGGGACCGAACAGTCTTTCGGTAGTTCCATCGATGGAACTTGGAAGAACGGCCCACGAAGTCCACAGTCAGCCTAAGACATCCAAGAAATCTCCTTGCTCTGCCGAAATTCTCGGTGATAGAGAAATCTTGATTCGCATTCCTTCTGCTACCAAGCTCAGCTGGCTAACCAAGGAAGCCATGTCTGTTAATATCACCAGAGGCAACGAGACTGTCGATACTGAACGCGCCTACAGCTCTGACGAGGGAATTGTATTATTGTTGCCGAAGAAGGAGGCTTATGGTCTTCTCAACATTTCTGTTATTACGACTCGAAAGCCAAGAGTCAATGAGACTTTTCAGGTTGATTTTGGGACATTCGCATCTCAGACGTGGCAAGCCCTAATGGACAAGATGTGGTCAGTCTTTCCAGAGGAGATGCATCTGGTGGATCCGGCTATCTTTGGAAACCTGCGTTCTTCGTTTGATGAGATGACTGAAGAAGCACGATCTCAATCACAGTCGGCTTGGTCGATCATGGAAGAAGCTAGGAGATTAGCTATGGAGCAGGCTTCTTCAGCTGGCGAGGGCATTACTAATATTGCCAAGCATTGGTCTCTTGAAGCTGCCAAGCGCAGCGCCATCTTATCGAAGGAAATCGGAATCCAGATTTCTGATGCAGAAGCCACGATGCTCAAGCAGTTGAACCACATGCAAGATCCTTTCAAGAATGGCATCTTCAAAGCTCAAGTCCAAGCGAAGCTCATGTGGTTAAAGATGCAAGGCAAGGAGGAAGAGTATAAGGAATATGCGAAGGCTGCTTTTGAAGCCACCCATTCCGAAGACGCGGAGACTAAGACAGCGAAGTTGTGCAAGGGCACGAGAGCTGAGCAAAAGAAGAAGAGGTCTGACAACTGGGCGAAGAAGGACGCTGAAAGGCTCGCAAGGAAGGCCGCTAGGTGGGAAGCACTGGCAGCTAAGAAAGCGAGCAAAGGGGGCAAGAAGCCTATTTGAGTTTAGTATGCATGCATGCTACCTGTTTTGATCGTTGGGTTTGGGCTTTCGCTATCTTGGTTTGGAGTTTGCGAGTTGAGATGATTGAGCGGGTATGGGGTAAGGACTACACTGCAAGGGCTGGTGAATTCTCAGGGCAGATAATGTGTCGACGAGAGAATGATATCCAAGGGCAATACTAGGTTAGGGGCAGCAGGACATGCACTGATTGATGGTGTAAAGGGGTATTATAGTTCTCTTAGGTATTGCAACATACCCTTTTCATGTAATAGGTGTTCTAAGTGATGGCTTCAAGTAGCATAAGATACATTCTTCTACCTTCTGTAAGAACTAACGGTAAATATATCACTTTCTAAACCGAATCCCAATACGCCCTAAGTGTCTAAGCAAACTCGCTCCTATGCAAGAATTTCAATGCAACCATTATGGAACAGCGAACAGCAAGGGGAGGTCACAGCCCGTGATCGCCAAAAAGAAGAGACAGTAAGGAAGCCTCAATATAGTAATTGACTCAAAGAACTGCAAAGTGTAAAGATAATGAACTAAAAGTCTCCATATCGGTCACCTAAGAAACTTGAAGCGTATGTTTTTTGGGAAATACTCGTATTCATTTCAAGTACGTATTAATTTTTTTTAAGGGGGAGGGGCAAAAATTCAGGGGTCGTCGATAGGCAGGGTAGGTACGCGCTAGTAGCAATCAGGCTTAAGCGACGACCCGCAAGCGTCCACAGAGACCGTCTGCACCTGTGTTTTTGTTTTGATCCCCATCAAACACCATTTACACTTGAACACGTCACTCGATACCGATCTATTCTGTATCTTACGGCGACCATCAACCCTGCGCTCTTTCCCGAATACACAGTCTTACTTGCATCGATAGAACTCAATAATGGCGGACGTCACAGCTAGTTCAGAGCCCACGCTCGAGAAGGAGACAGAGCTTGCTACCAACCCTACTGAGGGCGAGAGTGCCGAGAAGCAGGATGCTCCAGCCGCGGTACGTTCTATTTTGCTCGTTCAGGCGTGTGCGGGTGTTGGTTGAGATGGACATGGACATCAATATTTTTACCCCACTTCTACCCCTCTTCGAGGTGCTGATACTGATGTGATACTCTACAGACTTTGACCGAACAGGCAACCAGCGCTGCAACCACTGCCGCAGCCGCCGCAACCAGCGCTGCTTCCGGCGTCGCTGATAATGTCTTCTCCATGTTTGGAGGTGGCGCGAAGAAGGAGAAGGTTGATGAGGGGGAAGACCGTGGTGACAACTCTGGGAGCGCAAAGGCTCAGAAGGCAAAGGCTGCTGAGGAGAACCCTGAGGTACGTTAACATTCATTAATACCTTGGATACCCTGGAAACAAACACTGACATGGAACGTTACAGGAGGAAGCCCCAGAGTCAGAAGACGTCCACTTCGAGCCCGTTATCCGCCTCACCGAGAAAGTCGATGTCAAGACCAACGAGGAGCTCGAGGAGCAGGTTTTCAAGATGCGCGCCAAGCTGTTTAAGTTTGTCAAGGATAGCAATGAGTGGAAGGAGCGTGGAACTGGTGACGTTCGGTTGTTGAAGCACAAGGAGAACGGCAAGACTAGATTGGTTATGCGAAGAGATAAGACTTTGAAGGTCTGCGCCAACCATTATGGTACGTTTTGGATGCTGAGAGGTTGGGAATAATACTAATGGCTCAACAGTCGTCCCTGAGATGAAGCTCTCTCCCAACGTCGGATCCGACAGAAGTTGGGTTTGGAACGCCGCTGCTGATGTCAGTGAGGGCGAACCAGAGGCCCAGACTCTTGCCATTCGATTTGCCAACTCCGAGAGTGAGTTTTCCTTGCCTCACATACCTGTGTTTACAGCGACTGATATGAGACATAGATGCAAACCTTTTCAAGGAAGCTTTCCTCAAGGCCCAACAGGAGAACGAGATCCTTTTCTCCGAAAAGTCGTAATGGATTTTTTTACAAGTCTTAGGTTTGATTCAGCATAAGCACAAGCTTTATTCCCCCAACTCAGTCACGACAGTCACGAAATCCTTTAGCACGAACAAACACAATTCCCCCATATGATGTCCATCATGCTTTTCATGAAGAAAGCAGACATCCCTTCTTGTAAACAGCATTCTCCTGATTTTGAGAGGCCTTGACAAATCTAGCGGTCTTGGTCTGTTCACCCCCATACACGTGGAGTACAATCATAGATTTGATGATGGTGGTGGATTGGATGGATGCTCCTTGAGACCAGTTGAGACCAGGCTATTTCACGTTGCTGGTTATAAAACCATGGCCAGAGTACAATGAGAATGTAGTTAGACTAAACGGCGGTCCTTCTTTGACCCCAATGCTTGATTGTGATTGATGTTGTGATTGATTCTCGTGGTAGTGCCAATGGTACGGTAGTGCTACGATACTTTGATCATATTTCTCCCGAAAGTGAATTCCAGTGACTCTGTTCCCACTTGCCAAACTCTTTCGCGTCTTCTCCTCAACTTCGACTCTAAATACTCATTACTATTACTCGCCCACCTCCCAGCAACTTACATATCTCTTATTCTGATCGCACCTTCCAGATTATTCTATAATCACCTTCTCAGCCTCCCATATTACAACGACCTGAGTCACTCCACCTTTCTCCTCGAATTGAAAGCCTTACATACCAGGCGCCATTCCTGCCCCATATTTCGCACCCCACGTCTCTCCAGCGCGCCACAACTTGGTTCGCGTCTTGTCGCAACCTCTCTCCACCTCTCTTCCTACCGGAACTCACCAATATCCTCTCAACTCACTGCAAACGCCGTCAAAATGGTCGCGGATGTAAGTGAATCACCTGACAGCGGCTCAGCTTCTTTTACACAACGCGCAAAGGCTCAAAGATGGCCTTGCGACACGGCTAACCTGGACAACAGATCAAGCGCACCGTGAAGCTCATCACTGAGCAGAAGAACATGTATGTGCACTTTGGATGGGATAACTATCCATATTAGAGATGCTGACTGGTGTAACAGCGACAAGCCTTCTGAAGTCGAGGGATTTCCCATGAAGACATGGAGCATCGAGATCTACCTCCTGGATGAAGCTGGAAATGAGAAGCCTGCGACCTGTTTCACCAAGGCCGTTTACAACTTGCACCCTTCGTTTGCCAATCCCATACAGAGTACGTCTTGCTCCCCTTTTCCAGCTCTAGCACCAGAGCAAGGACAATGGCTAATGCTTCCGTATAAACAGCCTTCACTGAAGCACCCTTCCGCTGCGAGAACGAGGGATGGGGTGAGTTTGATATGTCAATTGATTGCTACACGACCGAAAAAGGCGGCAAGAACACACTCGTTCATGACCTCAATTTTGCCAAACCACACTACGAATCCAAGCACCCTGTTGTCTTCAAGAACCCATCCGCGACCCTGATCAATATGCTGAGAGAGACCGGTCCCGTTGGGGATGAGAACGGTTCCCGCAAGAAGGAGGAGAAGAAGCGGAAGAGAACGACAGGGAGCGTTGATATGGAGAAGTTGGCGGATGGACTGGTCAAGCTGGATGAGGAGCAGCTGTTGCATGTTGTGCAACTCATACACGACAACAAGTCCGATGAGACTTACACAAAGAATGATATTGAGCGTAAGAATTATTCAAACACGAGAGTGAGGAGGGTCAGAAGCTAATCTGTCATTCTATTACAGAGGGCGAATTCCACGTCGATCTTTACACACTTCCGGAGACATTGGTCAAGATGCTTTGGGACTACATTTCGACGACCCAGCGCTGACGACTTGATAATGGAATGTGTGTCGGCGTTATCATTTAGATATGCCTTCGAATGATGACCAAGGAAGCGTTGGCTATTGCCCGCTTTGCTTCCCTGCTTGCACCGGACAGCAATACCCCCTTCAAACTCGCGCTATGGATTTCACACATCGTTGTTCCACATCACCACAGCATTTATTCTCGATGAAGGAGGAAATGCGGCAGGGCTTCGCCCATCTGTTCCGCAGTTGCTGGTCATGGGTTGTTTCTACGTATCGCATGAGCTTTTCTAATTCTCATTTTCATTGCAAAATCTACTCTGTGGCCGGCGTTATTTGAAGCTCTTTGCGAAAGGGCATGGATGGGGCATATCATGGCATGGCATGAAGGGATTGCGCGATTTCTCAAAGCTTTTATTAATTTACCTGCAAGGCGTTCGCAGTGCTTTGCATTCCTGGGGAATCAACATGTATTTAGGATGGCGGCGAAGGTGGACTGCTAGAGGTTAGCTTGGTCCAGACAAACAAATGAAGACGTCTTCAAATATATAAATCCTGCGTTTGTGAAGTGATGTATGATGTGTGTATTGAGAAAGTAAGATGCATAGATGCTACAAAAGCTTTAAAAGACTTGGCCTATAAGGGTATTTCCCATCTAGTTCTCAATTGTGATATGAACATACTCTTGAGCACACCAAGGGACTTTTTAGATCACTTGAATCCTACCTACCCTTTTTGGAGTAAAGTGCGGCTTTCAGCCAGAAAGGACGAATTTAACCTCAGGAGTAAAAGTAGGGCCCCTTTGACCTTGTATTGAGAATCAACTACAGTATGGGTATCTTAACGCATTCCTCCCTTTGCCTTCTAAACGGCAGATACTCTTGCCCAATTCGCCGGGATAGTGATACCGGGGTATGATTATCTGTAGCAAATAGGTGCTGGTGGGTGTACCATCCCCAGGTAAGTCGTTCGAGAGCTATCTGCTATCGAACCTGGTCCTAGTGCCGGCAGGTGGTGGTGGGGACGCTGACTTGCTTCGTGCAAAGAACCCGGGACAACCGTTATCCCTAAGCCTTTGACGACATAGAGCTGTGATGTGTGTAAATTGTAGAGCGCTGGCTGCTCTTTCAATCATCATCCCCAAAGCTGAGCTTGATCTTTTTCCCCTTCTTCGCGGTCTTGCCCTTGCTCTTAGCAGCATCCATCTTCTTGCCCTCTCCTGCCTTCGAGACCTTCTGTTCCGTGCTTGTTTTGCTGGCAGCAAGCTTTGTGTTTTCCTCTTCATCCTCATCGCCCCCGACAATCCTTCCCACCTTCCTCTTCTTCCCCACCCCAATTGCCGCAACAGCAACAGCAACAGCAGCCTTCTCCCTAACCCCCTCTGTCTCCATTTTCTCGCCCTCTCTCTCCCTCCCCACAGCTCCTTCCCCTTCTCCTTCTTCCCTGGCTTCCCTCTCCTCCCACTGGCCCTTCGTCAACGTCTCTCCACTCCCCTCGTCGAAATACACAGGCTCATCTTCCGCCTCGTCTTCCGCTGTCCGCACTTTCTTGGGGCGCGCGGCTTGGAATCCGTTGCGGCCGTCTGAGGATGCGTTGCTTTCTTGGAGGCGCGCGAGGAAGGGGGGGAGGGTGCTGTCGTAGGAGAGGTTTTTGGGCGTTATTTTCGACATTGTTTTTGGGAAATTTGAATGGTAGAAATATACTTCAAGGTCGTCAATCCTGCCTACCGGATGGAGGGGTGGGGTTTATATGGGAGGCAAGGATTCATAGACGATACTAAATTAAGCGATAATTTACTTCTAAGCATTACTACAAGAAGAAAGTGGGAGGTTTAATTATTGAGTACCATAAGGCAGAGTTGAAGCAACCCATATTAGTAAGGCTGAGCATGAGGTTCGTCAGATACGTCCTCCCCCGCTTCCCTCTCCTTTATAGCTGCACTAGACCACAACCTGGAAGTGGTTGCAAACAGCTTGAACACGTCAGTCTTTGTCTTTTTCGAGGCTCTGTTTGTACAGATACAACATCTAGTGTATCACATTCAACAAGTGCAGTGGTTCGTTACTTGAAAAAGTGAGGGGGTGCATTCAGCTCTACCACCTGGTAGCAAAGAGAGGGAGATCCGGGTACCTCTGTTGAGAAAAGATAATGGATATGGTGGGTATTAAGTACATAAAAGGTGGTGGTTCTCTTTCATCCAAGCAATGCAACTGATCCCATCAATCATTCAGCCACAGTCCATCTCTCATTCCTAAGTGCTCTGAATCCACCTCGGCCTTTCTTCTTCAGAAAGCCATACTTGCCACCATGGTTCGCCTTACCTTGTCTTTCAACACAACCTTTCTGGCCTGCTCTCGAAGTAGAACCCTAGAAGGATTATTCAGTATTAGGTATCAAATTAAGATCCCGATAGTAAATCTCTGGAAATCCAGGCCACCTCTCAGGGGCTAGAGGTTCGAAAGTCAGAGCATTGATTGCAGTGCAAAATAAAGAGACTGAAAAGCTAATATCGAGGAAACGATGCTAATAAGGCACCTGTCAGATAGCCACTAGAACAAGGCACTAATCCTTGCCGTGGCATGCAATCAAGTCTACCTTAGAGATCCAAGTCAGACAGGCACAATAAGACCGGTAGAAAAAGCCAGATGGCCTTTTTTGATAAGTTGTTGATAAATCAGTCGTGCACGGATTCTTGCCTTGGCATCCAGATTAATTGTACGATGATAACATGGGTTATTAGGTAAGGTACCCAAGGTCTCGTACCTATTTTGCCAGTTCCCTGGTCAAGACATCTATATGGCAATCAACGGAGTGAGAGCTGTATTTTACAAGTAGGTGCATGCAAGCATATACAAAGTCAGCCTCAATTCCTAAGATATGGCCTCTCATTCGGGATACGGTACGCAGCATTACTCGTAAGGATGAAACTAGAAAGCTCTCGAACCTACCGTAGCCCGTGCTTCTTGCCTTTCCTTCAAACGGATAGGAGAAGGATCGAGGCGAGTTGAGATGCGATGCCATCTAATTATCAGGTGGAGACCATGATATTTCGGGGACGTGCCTACCTCTACATCAGGTATAGCAAAAAGTGAATGTCACAGCAAAAAGTAAAAAACCTATATACCCTATAGCCTACATTTATATGTCGCAATATGTACTATATTCTACTACGACTTAATTAATTATCTACATATTATAGATATACTTGAAGCAATTATTATAGTATAATTAATCACTTTATTTCATTTTCTTAGTAGTTTATAATATACTACTAGTCTAATTAACTACTCTTTTTCTACCTCTACCCCTCCCTCTAGTAGTAGTCCCCATTCTACTACTTCTCTAATATATCTCTACTCTCTTCTTCAAGTAACCTTATATAGTAATAGTTATCTTTACATACTAGCCCTAGCTCCTAAGTTCGTATTTAGTATATGCTAAGTCTATTCCTAATATTAATACCTCCTTATAAAAACTTGTAATAGCGAGCTTCCTACTATACTAATCGATCTAATCCTTGAGTAACTAGCTTATCTAAGAGAGTCTAGATAAAAGCAGATATCTATACCCTCTATTATACCTAAGAATCAATTGCTTTATAGGTATTACTATCGTCTAAAGCCTAAAGCTCTCCTTTATACTTTACGTACTAATCTAATACCTTCTAATTATCTTTACTAAAACCTTCCTACTTTCAAAGCTAAAGTCGAATAATTGAAGCTCGTAATTGCTTCCTAGCCTCCTTATATTGCTCCTTTCGAGTAGTTTATTCCCTCTTATTATCTACTAAAGCGTTCTTCTTCTACTCTTTATTAGTATCACATTTTATTACTTTAGTAGTCTTAGCATCTTTAAGGATTTTTGCTCTTTTTGCTTGCTATTCTACTATATTAATCATATCCTTTAATTATAATGCTTCCTATTCTTGAGTCTTCTACTCTTGAATCTTACTTCGCGCTTATCCTTATAATATTACTCCTATCTTCTAGATATATCTTCTACTAGCTACTTTGAGAGCTACCTTCTCTAATACTACATTTTTGCAATCAATCTCCTTCTACTTAATTAGTATTACTATAGCGTTTTTATACTCTATATAAGTATGATATACTCGCTAGGATATATAAAAAGATAGCGTAAGTAGGGCGCTACACTTGATATAATCGTCAATTCACATTTAGAGGTAGGTCTCGTGATAGCCTTAAGTATGCGTATTTAGTAGCTATATAAATAGTCGTAGAGGAAGTGTTTTTAGAAGCTCAAGAGGTATATTAGGAGGCATAGAAGGTCGATTAATTGAGGAAGGAACCTGATCTAAGATACTATTAGCTTGAAGTCGCTCGTATATTACTTCCTCTTCTTCTTCTTGATCTATATTATCTTAATTAGCAATTATCTGCAAGTAGCTATTAAAATCCCTCATCTTTTCTAATATAAGCTTGGGATTAAATGGATATAATCTAGCCTTCTCCTAGGTATAGTAGATCGTTTATAGCTTTATTATATTATTATAGACCTTATTAAAAGCAGCTAAAAAATCCGTCTTACTAAAAGTATAATCGCTAAATTTAATCGATTTGTAGATAGCGTTTTAGTAATACGCTTTCTCTATAGAAAAGATACTAATATTAAGAGGTTATAAGAGGTAAGTCAAGTAAGAAGGTAAGAGGAAGGGTATAATTCGATTAAAGAAGTAATAATACTTAAAATGCTTAGTAAGATATGATCTATAGCTATCTATTAAAATAACTCTCTACTTCCCTTCTATACCTTCTACTATTATCTTATCAAAATGAAGGAGCTATTTATAGGTAAGATACTCATTTGTAAAGCCTTTTGGAAATGTAGCTAGCTTTACTCTTAGGTCTATATTATTTTCAAAGTACTTCTCTATTATAACCTCTCCCTTGATTATTATAAATGCTAGGATTATCT
This sequence comes from Lachnellula occidentalis, assembly GCA_007821535.1. Classification (NCBI taxonomy): domain Eukaryota; kingdom Fungi; phylum Ascomycota; class Leotiomycetes; order Helotiales; family Lachnaceae; genus Lachnellula; species Lachnellula occidentalis. The sequence goes on along the minus strand of QGMI01000066.1, from coordinate 53,617 downwards.
TCCTTATAGCTAAGATTATCTCTAAGATAGTAAGGGATTCGCGATTATTAGGATTAGCTAAATAGACTGCTTTAATATCTATAAGGATAATGACTACTCGACTACAAAGGTAGCTAATTCTAAAGCCTACTTTATTAAAGTTCTAGATATCGCATTACTTGATATTGAATTGCGTAATTATAGTCTCCTAGTTATTAAAATGAAGCTCGATTTCGCCTAATTAGTAAGCTGCTTTACATTCTATAGCAAGTATCTTCTCTTGAATCCTATAATAAAACTCCTTATTTTACATTATCTATTACTTTATCTAGTTCCTTAAGATATATATTATATTATCTTGCATTTATAGTATAATATTAGCAGCTCTTATGATGTCCTTTGGGTTAGGGTATCCTCTAATTATATAGTAGTATCGTAGATAATTCTTCAATCTAAGGTCCTTATAATCCGTAAGATATATATTTGAGCCTCCTCGATTCTATATTTATCTCCCTTCTAATCGATCGTAGAAGGTCTTATATTTAACTTAGAAATAGTTTGCAATAGAGGTTTATATAACTTTATCACACTTTCGATCTACTAGAATGAGGTAGGAGTACTATTGCTTTTATACTAGCTCTAATTGAAGTTCTTGAGCGAGATTAAAAGGGGCTATTTCGAAAATAAAGGTATGCTTTAGGTAGGTAAATAAGGTTATAAGCTATTAAAATCTAAAGGTAGCTATTATACATTTTTGGGTAAGGTTTACACTAAAATTAAGTTATAGGCTACTGAAGTTTTTCACTTTTTGCTGTGACATTCACTTTTTGCTGTACCTGATGTAGAGGTAGGCACGTCCCTGAAATATCATGGTCTCCACCTGATAATTATCGACAACCATGACAAGAAGCCATGGTTGAAATTGGCCAAGTACTTCGTAGTAAGGGGCGTATATATTACACCAAAACAGTCATGGTAAGGTTACCTACATGTGGCAATTTCTAACCCCCTCTGACCCAACAAAAAACGAGGTTCTGGCTGGATTATTGGATTAGTAAATTTGTTTTCTTGCCAAGGCCCCAAGGGGCTGTTTAGCCGAAAGATTCCTCTCTGCAGCGCAAGGCCATGCCATCTCTCTAAAACTCCCTATCGGAAAAGTAGGTACCTACCCAAGCCAAGACCTAGACCTGTCCTGTCCCGTCTTGCCTTGTCCCCCTTCATCTGCCAACCGCCCAACTGCACCGTCGTCCTGGGCATCGACAACCTTCAACCAACCAACCACACACACACCCACCTCGTCGCCGACCCCTTCGAACGTGTATGCAATAACCCATCCTGCACTCGTCTATTGCATCGACAGTGCGAAAGACGAGCACTCGCAACTGCCTCCGCCGCGTCATCGCAGCGTGCGTTTGGTTTCTTTCCAAGAGGACATCTCCTCCATCCACTCGTTTACTAGCCAGGAATCGTCCGTCGAGGTCTGCACATAGCTCTCACGATTCCTTCGATTCAATCCTGCGTTTCTAAATACATATTGTAATATCTACGCCTGTCGACAAAATCTCGCGATCCTGGGACGGGCCCCCTTTTAACGAAGCCTCGACCCCGAAAAAGAAAAGAACAACATCGCCTCAATGGATCTCGTACACAGAGCCCTGAAGCGACTGCCTTCGACGCAGAAGCTTCCGACAGTAGACGATGGCAAAGCCAAGACGAAAGCGACATCGAGGCTGGCGTTCTTTCGGCGGCCGCTTAGATTAAAGGGCAATTCCAGCATTTCTATACCTCTCGGCGTCGTTCTTCTTTTCCCTTGTATTGTTGTAGTGTTGATATTGGTGCTTTTTGTCCGACATCCTAAATCAGGAGTCGGCATATTAATGCCTGCTGGCGCACCACCAGCTATCAGGTTCGTCGAGCTCAACAGCTATGGGATGTGGCGCAGGTGTGCTAATCGTTCGCAATTATAGAAAAATCAGCGAAGAACACGACAAGGTCTTCGTCACAGGCTGCTTAGAGCCTGATACCTCGCAACCACGAGCGAACGCGGCTTTCGTGGTATTGGCACGGAACAAGGAGCTGGATGGTGTTATACAGTCTGTCAAATCCATCGAGCGACACTTCAACAGGTGGTATCATTATCCCTACGTATTCCTCAACGATGCAGATTTCAACTCGACATTCAAAGAGACAATCATGAACTACACAAGTGGCTCCGTGGAATTTGGAAAGATCGACCATAAGTACTGGGATTTCCCTCCCTGGATCGATCCAAAGGTTGCCAAGGAGGGTATTGCGAAGCAGGGAGATGCTGCTATCATGTACGGTGGGATGGAGAGTTACCACGCCATGTGCAGATTCTATTCGGGGTATGCAAAAAAAACATTTATTTGAAGGGGTCAAGTGCTGACAGACTACAGATACTTTTACAAACATGAGCTCTTGGCGAAGTATGAGTGGTACTGGCGTCTAGAGCCAGAGATCAAGTATTTCTGCGACATTACATAGTACGTTTAGTCCCAGTGGCCTGGTAACATGAATGCTAATGTTATCTAGTGATCCGTTCCTCAAAATGATCGAAACGAACAAGACATACGGATTCACCATCGCAGTCAAGGAATTGAAAGAAACGGTTCCTAACATCTTCCGCTACGCATCTGCATATAAGAGAGTCAACAATATAACCTCCCAAGGTCTATGGGAAATGTTCGTTGAGCCTCAGCCAGAGAAACCAAAGGAAGAGCCCGCAGAAGATACCAAGCAGAGCCCCCTCCCGGAAGATGTCCTCCGAGGCGATCCATCTCGCACATCCATACCGGAAATCGACCCCGAAAACATGGAGGGCGAGAAATATAATATGTGTCATTTCTGGTCTAATTTCGAAATCGCCAGGCTCAGTTGGTTCAGGAGTAAGGAATATGAAGATTTCTTCGATATGATGGATCGCAGTGGAGGATTCTGGATGGAGCGAGTAAGTTAGATGTACTCAAACCGATTCTACTGAATGCTAATAAAACGTAGTGGGGTGATGCACCCATCCACTCCCTCGCCGCAGGCGCTCTACTCTCCCCCAAAGACATCCACTACTTCCGCGACTTCGGTTACAGACACACCACCATTCAGCATTGTCCCGCAAATGCCCCCTCCCGCCAAATAACCCCCCGACCCCCGTTCCTCGAGACGACCACCCTCGACGAGAAGAAACGGAAAGAAGAAGACGAGTACTGGGACACCTGGGACACCGTCAAAGAAAATGGCGTGGGCTGCAGATGTAAATGCGATACCGACATTGTGGATGTAGAAGGCAAGCAAGGATCCTGTCTCGCGGAGTGGGTAGATGTTGCTGGTGGGTGGGCAAGTCCTTGATATACGATCAGATGATGAAACCAGAGATTGGAAAAGGGAGGGCGTACGGAACCTAACCGGCAACGCCCTAGACCAGGGATAGAAAATCCTGGGTTCGGACGCGGATGGGTTATTTGTAGTGAACAGTGAACTGAGCAGAAGAAGGGAATTTGGCCGTTCCCGCTTGTATTGAAGGTTAACGGACGATGCATTGCGGCGTTTTTGGGCTGGTCTATATCTCAATGTGGAAATACATTTGATCCTTATTTTCTGGTCTTGTTACACGTGATGAACTTGTGGGTTGATTTGGTCTTGCACAAGGTAAGCATTGGACTTTAGAATCAAGGTCATGGAGAGCAAGTGCTGATTCCAAACTATGAGTATGCCAGAGAATAAAAGCTACCAGAAACCCATTCCACACTCCATAACAACCTCCCAGTACACAAGGAAAAACAATCTGCACCCATAAGCATGAGAAATACATTGTTTGGCTCTGGTGTTCCAACGATTTCCTTTTCCTCAACCGGTAAACAAAATGCGTTCAATACTTGTCAACATCGAATGCAACAGCTGCGTCAACTGATGTACATCGACGGGGTTAGGAACCCTAGTCTCGATCATTTAGCATTCTCAACCATACTTGCAATTGCTTTCTGATTGAATTGCACATACAATGCAACTCTTGTTCTTGGTGAGGTGCCTCTGTCACATTTGAAGCTTTTTCAGTGGCTGGCTATTTGAACCAGATGACTTCGCCCGTTGTACGGACATCGACTGCATCCTTGGACAGATTCTGTACAAGGTGGCGTTGGGAGGAATCGGGGCCTGCCTACACGAGGAGTCTCTATCTCAACCATATCATTGAATTGGCGTTCTGATGGCCATGGAGTGTATAGGGGTGAGAGAGGCATACCCGAAGCGGTTGTCCTCGGTCTCTTCAGTCGTATTGACATTTCGACCTCGGATGCTTCCTCATCTTCTTCTCGTTGTCGTTTCTGGCCAATAGTGGTCTTCTCGCGTTCAATGTTCCCGTGGCCGTCTTCAAGGAAGGTTCTGTAAGTTTTCCCATCAACAGTCACGGAACCTTGCACTGGCTCATTCTGGATTTCGGGTTCCTTCCCCTTTACGCTGTTCTGGCTGCCCATGAACTCAGGTCTCAATCGCTCCTGAGAAAACCACTCTTCGTCAGCATCTAGAATAAGGTTGCAGCCATCGATCAAAGCATCTAATTTTGTCCACGGTGTATTGTTGGACTTCGGATGCTTCTCGTCGAGATGCGCCAAGTAGTAACCCATGGTTATATTTGGCGTTGAAAACGAGCAAGACTTGGGGCATTTGACCAGATAGAAGCATACAAGCTCATAATCGGAAGGGATTTCCTCTGTTGACTCTTTTAGGGCTTGATCACGCAGTATGATGTCCCGAGGTCCAATCATATACGTGTAAAGATCTGGCTGATCATCCCAATATTCTCTCATGTCCGCAAGCCGCATAATTGGCTTTGGTTCTGGGCTTGGTTCCGGGCTTGGCGCCTTTGAACGACTACGATGTCGATCATATGCGGCTGGAAGAGCTTGCGGGGTGCTGGATTGCGGTGCTGAGATGTTCCCAGAATATTTCGAGAGAACATGACCATTACTGTCCGGTGGGGTGTCAGAGCGCAACGCTGGAGGGCTGCTGGAAACTCTCAAACCAGCAGAGGGAGAATGGGAGCCCTCTGAGGCTGGGGGCGTAATCCGTTGTTCATTTCGACAGCATGTCTTTCTTGTGCGGTCCTCCTTGTCGCCCAACAAAGTCTTCGTCAACTCCACCAACATCGCGCCCTCCTCTTGAGCTCTCTTCTTTGCAAGCTCTTTGTCCTGCTTCCTCCGCTCTCTCAGAACAGCGCGACGGTCCTCAACACTTTTATGTTGCCGTTTGGCGTCGACGTCGATCCTTATTCTAGCGACGGCAAGCTTGGAATCGAGTCTTAGTTTGGCGAACCTGGCACTTTCGTCGATGTCCAATTTCGATTTCTTTGCCCACTCATCCTGAATTGTCACAGTCAGCATCCTGTACTCCAGACAGTATCGAAACGGTTCCTTACATCGCGTTCTTGCTGTAAGGTAGCGATCGCTGCATGGTGCTTTTTCTTCGATTCCGTCCATCTGTGGAACCATTCAAGTTCACTTGGCAACTTGTCGAACATGTTCGAGGAATCCAAGACGGGCAAATCCTTGAAGGGCGCCCGTGGTGTTCGACGCAGTGTAATTGTACCTACGGGTCGCTGATGCAACATGGTCCGTGAGGGAGCTGTTATTACTGCCATTTGGTCTGCTTCAACGTGGCCGATGGGCAAGACGCGAGTCCGATCTGTAAGTATGCTGGAGCACTCAAGCAATGATGAATATGTATGCAATGTGCAAAATGGATGTGGTGTAGATACCAAGAGTGAGTAGAAAGAAAGAAGACTTCAGAGGTCGAAGCGGGAGAAATGTTGGCGGTATTGATCCGAACGCTCCTTCCATGAGTCCTTGATTCTACCTTCACTTGCTTGAAAGTCATAAAGATAGAACCTTCCTCCGCACAAACTTTAAAGCCACCAACCACTGCTTTCCCAAGTCATTTGCCCGGCAGACCGAGGATGCGCATCTTATTATTTCCAACTTTGAGGAAACAGCCACGTCGATAGCTATCTACACTGACCTCAGAGCCTCACCACACTCTTCTGGGCAAGAGACGAATATTCCAGCAGCGTTGGACTCGCTCGGTAACTCGGGCTAAGCGAGGACCTGCGAAATGCAACAAGAATAACATACACGCGGTGAAATGTGGTAGCGAGTGAAGCCGGACCTCCTCGGATCTATATCTACATTGGTAGCGAACCAAGAGCCTTTAACCAATTACGTTTGCATTGCCGTTCGGCAGAAAATACTTTGGCATTTGGCATTTTGGGCACATCTTCCGAAGTAACTTATATAATATATTGAGACTTCCCTCGGTATCCTACCTATCATTAATATAAAAGCTACAGTGAGCCAATTCTAGAAAGTGGAGGCACTGTCAACACACGAATAAGTTCCAACGTTATTGAGGACAAACGCTAAGTATTAACAAAGACTCATATCCCTCTAAAATGGGACTGTAGGCCTCTCAGTATATATTTACTTCTCACCCAAACATGGGAAATATGAGTGACTATCACAACCGGCTTCAAATCGCCCCCAATTATAATCATTTGCTCCTCCCCTCCCAACACCAAAGCTGAATACTATATGCCAAAAAGATAAAGTACCTTTGGACCTATATTTAAACGCCCCCATGAATTGAAACCATCTCCTGCGCCATTCCAGGTGTGCAGAGATTTGATGCGAACCTTTGATGAAATGCGTTGTTAGATTGCCGAACCGCTGATGCCGGGTGTACCTTCTCCCTTTTCCCTAAAGCGCTGGACCTCATAAACATGATTTTCTACCCATATAGACATTAAACTCTAAGTTTTCTCTCATATTTTTTCTCACTTGTGCGAACTGGGTTTCTGAGCTCATATAGCCGTGCCGGTTTCCTGAGACCGAATCGTCGCGAGCCTCAGCGTGTCGAAACTCGACTCAAGCATGAATTCGCGCTCAATATCCATTGATCTTGCAACTCTCCCACCAGGCGTTCGTGGATGGGGGACGTTGACGCGTCCACGGCTAAAAGCTCGGTCATCATCGTCGTCTGTGTCTTCGTATTCATGATTATATCTGCAAATCACGTTAGTTCTACGGCTTGTATGTAGGGGGAAATCGTCGTACCTAGTAAAATAATCCTGCAGTCCATCAGTGCTTGGTGTAAACACTGCATCGTACGTAGGCGGTGGGGTGGGGATTGGGGGTGGAGGCTCCTCAGCATCGAAAGGAGGAGGGTTGAAACTCGGCTGTCTCAACAGATGTATGGGCCGTTGAACCGCTTGTGTGGGATTGTTCAGGTGGGCTTGAGGTGGTCTCGCTAGCCCCGGTACAGAGTTCGTAGAGCCGGCTGGCATATTATCTAAAGTAGGATCAAGTGCCATGGGCGTCGATCTTGGCGAGCCGTTTCTGGGAGCCGCATTTGGACATCCACAGGTACGCTGTTGCTCCTGGGCATTTGCATTTCGACCGGAATATTCCGGAAGGGCCAAGTTGCCTGGTGTTGCTCTGCAGCTAAGAATTGTGAAGGGCGAGTCGATGGAGATCTCGAAGTGCCGGCGTTTTTTACCCGTAGGGTCGTCATGGTCTACCCGTGATATACGCATGAGGATCTACATGTTGATTAGTACAAGAGATATCAAGAAGGGTCGAATTAGTACCTTAATCCAATGATGCACACTGGCACATTTCCATGTGCAATCTGGATGCAGCGCCTTTTGCGGAAACTTTGCCATCGTTTCGCATGTTGGCAATTGCACGTTCATTTCCATTTCCGTCTGCACGAAGTATGCTTCTTCTCCGAGTTCAATATCTCCAAGCAGGTTCTCTGTCTGTTCTGGAAGTGGTACAGGTTCTTCGTTCCTGGCCCTGGCAATCCTTTCTCGGGTGGCCGCCACCCTTTCTCGCCTTGCAGCTCGCACCTCTGGTGGCGCTTCACCACCTTCAACAATGTTGACATCTGATCCAGCATAGTCCTTAGACAATGGCTTTCCGGCAACCTTTTCTATCAATAACAACTTCCTTGTCATCTCTTTCCTTGTAACCTTTTTGTTATTCGTAAAGTATTCGACGTTTTCGCTGACGTAGACTTTGATCTTATGGACTTGCACTTTGGCTAATGGTGTAAGCTTAAATGCAATTGGGATCTTGGAACCGATTGGAAATGATTTCCCGGATATCATTATTTCGTATTGTAGTTGGTCCTCCCATCTTCTACTTATGGAAATCGGCTCGACCAGCTCTAATGAGTCCTCCGAAGGCGAGCGAATGACTGGAATTTCCTTTATCCCTTGGAGATTGGCCTTGAATGTGCCGGCACGCTCTACAGTTGCCTCAAGCTGCCATTTAACCCTTGCCATGGGTAAATCAATTGTTTCGGGGCTGTTATTATCGATCGGCAACTCGAAACTGTATTCGTAGACGCCAGGATGAAATGTCTTGTAGCCTTTCTGCTGAGGAGTCGGCCCAAATGGCGAGTCACCTTTCTGAAAACTCCGAGATTGGTTGCTTTGCAACGAAAGCCTCTTTTGCTCTCTTCCTGTCAATGTACTGATACTGCTTCTATTCGACCTACCCGGGTGCCCAACGAGTGGTAATGAGAACCCGCTTTGTTGAGAGTTGGGTAATGAAAGGTCTGTGGTGCTCGATAGGTTTGTGACCGAGGAAGATGGCCCCTTGTCCCGAAAAGAATAGCTACACAGCGTACCATATCCTGTCTCTGATCCTTCGAAAGTAGCATTGAAAAAAGGTAGATGTTCGTTTCTCAGCGAGGATTCTTCATAGGTCTGGGTTCTATCCGGAGGTATGCCTGAAATAATGTGAGATAATTGTTTTCCCTAAGAGAATACATCTTGCATATTGCTTACCTTCAGCCCACTCCGTCCTAGCTTTCCCGGTAAATTTGAGGGTTACGGACTTGATTTTAGCACTCTTGGTCACAACCAATTGTAACTTTCCTCTGAGTATGGCGGAGGTATTTGAGGAAGAGTCCCGAGTTGTTCCGTCGTGATCAAGCCCAGCCAAATAAATTACTGGTTCTGCCAGCCAGATATAACAAGACACACCATTACCTGAGCATATAGGTTTTTCCCTCTCAGAACCATTTTTCGGAGGCATGAGGGGTCCACTGTTCGAGTTCCACCCGCCTAGCCCGTGGTCTACAACTGAAGGCCTGGCCATCGCGGGGTCCGAAACACCCGAGTTTGTTCTCGTCGCAAGCCTCCTCTCCAAAAGTGTTGGTGGCTCTGCCGCAGTCGCAGAGAAAGACGGCGATCTTGTTGACGAAAAGGTCTCTGGACTTGCAGATCTCGTCGAACTAGCCGCTGAGGACAAAGCGGAAGATGGAGTAGTGGTGTCGGAGTTGGAGAAGAAGGACGGATGGAACACCGCCCCAAGCACACGCTTTGCACTCTCTCGAGAAGCCAGCTTTCCGAGTTCTAGGCGGAACCTGGAATCTTTCTTGGCTTCGGCAGGAGACGGTTGAGGGCGAAGGTCGAAGGGTATGAAACCTGCCGGAAGACGGGTTATATGTACAGAATGCGGCCTTCGCTGTCTTGGGCGGCACGGCGGAGATGGGAGTCTTGCGGTTTGTTGGTCGTCTAAGATAGGATCAGAAGGTGTGTAATGGATCGTGCCTCGGTTTGAATAACATGGAATGGCAACAGTGCCTGACATGGTAATATGTTAACCAGCAAGTTCTCGTAGGATTTGGACTTTTACGACTTAACGGGAGAAGTCTTGACAAGAAGAAAGGACTATTTTGATCTTTGCAAATAAAATTGCGCCGGCGCATCACAATCACAATAACATACCTTGGTCGCGCTGGCACCAGGATATAGGATGCAAAGTGTCATGCAAACAAGATGCAAGAGGGGCGGTATGCTTGTTTGGGCAGTGATGGTACTCACAATTCGGATTAGTCTGTTTGATAGATGATCTGTTGTCACGGGCATAAACAAGGCGGTAGGGTGTCTTTTCTTTGCCAGCACATGGGGATTTAAGGCAAATGCAAAATGGACATCTGGTCCATGGAAGTCGCGGATTCGTGAGATGGGTGCTCGCAAGGGTCAGGGTGTGGGATGGATGGCTGCAACTACGAAGTAAGAAGTACAATCCGGCAATCAGCCTTTATCCTTGTCGCTCTGCTGTTTGGCTTGGATGACGCACAGTACCTGGGCATGTACTTCTTCTACCTAGGGATGTGTATTGCGGTATGTGCAGAGTATGTTCATGCGTGGATGTTTCGAGCGCAGCAAAAACAAAGTTGGGAGGATAACAATATCAAAAACAATAAGAACGGCGCGATGGAGAATCTGGTTTCCACTTTCCGGAGTTGGGGTGAGGAGTGAGTGTTGATGAATATAAACGTTATCCATATCGGGTTTTCCACTAAGCAGACGCTAAGGCGAGCAAGAACGCCGCTTCTCCCGAGGTAGCGGCGTTGCATTGGGCCATTGATGACATGCTGTATATACGAAGTAATAATTATTCCCCGAATATGATAATTCTTAGACGCAGTAATCAAATCCATCGAATCAACAAATACCGGTAAACACAGACATCCATACTCCGTAAAATAAAGAATAGAATCCCCGTGCTCATGTTCCACAGCCATGGCTTGAAAGGGAAACCCTTGTCAGAAGCCTGGAAACGACTGGTTGGGCTCGCAATGAATGACTGCCGAAAGGAAAGAAGAGACTTTAGAGTTAGGTTTAGGGTTCCCGGTGCATGACTCTGCTCTGCTCTCCAGATATGCATGTTTGGACTTTCTACCCTATTATTCTTGCGACCCCTCCTGATATCATCACCGGGAGCCGTTCTTTTTCGGCTCCATTCATCCATGGTGGGGTTGTGATAACTACAGTATAACCCCCCCAAGTGCCCGCCCCCTCCTCCGCTTGCACTAGTAGTCAGGCGTAACATATTCTAGATCACGGAACAGTTGCCTCTAAGACAGTAGTGATTCCAAATTCGTTCACCAAGACCTCAACCTTAACCACCAAAATACTCGGAATAGTACACAACAAACCAACTACCGTAGATGATGCAGTTAGTCCGTACAGGCGTCGTGTGCCTCCAACTCCCCGGAACCATCGGGAGCAGTAGTTACTGTACTACGGAGTAGATCTTCTGCTCACTGCTCCGCCACTGCCATCATATCCTATTGGCTCTACTTCCATCTGCCTTCTGGAAAGACATCAGACCACCACGTATCTTGCGCCCCACAAGGCTGGGCCGGCATGCAATGCAACGCGTCCATACAGTAAGAAGGAGCTTCAAGCGGTGTGCCCAAGGGTGGAGGGGAACCAGGTGGGAATGGAAGATTCCTCCCGTGCCGAATTTCAAAGACACCAATGCGGGAATAGCGTCATAAACAATATTTCTCAAGGGTATAAAATCGAAAAATGGAACAAGTATAGAAAAGTGGTTGGAGTTGAGAAGACAAGAACAGATGAGATCTGGAGCAAAGCTTGGCACCCACTCCCCTTGCGCTGATCTCTTCCCGTCGCGGGGCTGAGGGCTCTGGTGGCTTACTATACTGATTACTGTTCCCTAGCAAATCAGCTGTTACGATTTGTGCAATGGCCAGAATTTTATATATCTCCCTGAACTGAGATTTCTGAGTTGAAAAGTTCCTAGAACATACAACTCATCCAATGATGTTTAAATAATTTGATAAGATGAGCGACCATGCTTCAAGTCTATCTTAGTTCAAACTTCATTTTCACTACCAGCACTAGCCTCCTGCTATCCGGCATTCTCTTTTTTTGAGAGGGGAAAGTCGCTTTGCTAATCTAGCAAAAGTACCTATGCTTATAGATGAGTATCCAGCTTCTACCAGAGCAGCATAAGTATGATCCCCAAGGATATCAGTGACAAACGCGTATACCGGGATTCAAGAGGCTGAAATCACGCACGCTCCAGACCAACGAGGGACGGGACCTTGCAGAAGCAACGTAATGAGTTTTATATAGTACTGTACGCCACCCATGCCACAGTATGCAAGCTAGGTACTCTAATTCATACCCCTTTCGCCTGCAATATTAGGCTGTTTGGGTGGACTTCCCACCCAAGGAGTATCAAATAATCAGTGAAGGCCTGAATTCGTACATGTTACGGAAAGATATTTGTTTATTGACTCAAGCGCTTTATTCTCTTTTATCATTCTAACCAGTATCCAATCACTCTATACCTAAAGCTGCTTCCCAGGTGCCCACTTTCTATATCGATGGTCTACATATCTCTTTGCTCTATCTCCCTACCCTCTAGCAGCCAGCGCCCCTCAAGTTCAACAACAAACCCCGTAGCATGCTGTCTCAAACCCCGTCCAATCTGCTCCGCAATCACAATGTCGACCCCGGATTGGTAAAGGACTGCTTCGTGACCATTGCCGTATGCGCGACGCCGCGTTCCTAGCTCTTTACCGTCTCTTCGCCTCTTCACTAACCCGTGCTTCTGGTTCCGCCTTCGCTTCATAGTTGGGCATTGGCAACGGGTTGGTTGGTGTTATACCAATTGCGCTAACTATATCCTTTGCTGGGTACTGAGTCTTTGACGGCTTTGGTGAAGGGCGCCTGGTAGCTTGGTCCCGAGATGACTTTTGGTTGAAGTAGACCCGCGGAAAATCCATCGATAGAGTCGACGCCGAAAGTGTGAAGGTTGGGATAAGCAATATCTGCGAGAAGCTTCAAAGGTAACATTCGGCTGACCTGTCATACGAGAGACTGTAAATCAGTGTTCTTGTGATCAGAACCTGCAAAGAGGACCAGGAGGATGGTAATGAGCTATGCGCAAAGTGTACGAGTAGAAATCAGGACACACCCCGATCCCGCGACCTAGATCCAACCTGAAATCGGGAGTGACTTCAAAAGACCCGACTCTTCTGGCAAGATTCTACCATATGGAGTAACGGCAGTGGCTTCAATCATGATTGAACCAGGACCCTGAATTCATCACGCTTAGCACACTGTTTTGCAGGGATAGCATACAAATTATCATACTACTTGAGTTTTGATGAGGCATCTCTTGAGAGCTATGCGTTCTTGCTCAGCAGGCCTGGCCATCGCACCAGTTGAAGTCCAGGCTGGAGAATACGACAATGACACGGATGCTGATTGACAGGACGACTCTAGTGTAAATTGAGCCCAAGTTCGTTGACTCCATATCCAACGTATTTGAACAAAGCATCGATCTTGTCCCAAGGTCCAGGGGAATGATGGTATCTTTGGTTATCCCATAGGGGCTGTTAATCTTCTGAATGACTGCTCTGCAGACATATCCTTAAAGATCGTTCTTTGTAATAGAAATATAGCAAGTACGTTTCCAAAATAATATCATAGACCGTGGATGGGATTCCCGATGTGTTTGGCGATGAGGGTCCCGAAAAGACTTCGTACAAGCAGTCTCTTTCACGGACCCTCACACCATTTAAGAACTGTCAACGCATCAGCGAAAGAGACTATCAAATTCTCAGATCCTTCCGCATAATTCTAAACAGATGCTACGTTCTTCCAGCACTTCCTCGCCAAATCCTGCGTGTCTAGCACTAGCTTGTCGAGGATGGACGAAGTGACGTATGAAATTGAGGTTTGGTATGTAGAATCAAAATGGTGACCAAGCTACTGAAGGTACAGAATAAAGGCTTGTTAGAAATTGGTTCGAATAACTGCAGATGAGAAGCTATTGTGCCTGATTCGAGACCTTTGTACTCCTATAAATCAATTTTTCCACTTGGACCAAGATGGTGTGTGTGTTGATTTGTAAAAGCTTGTCAAAGCTTGGAAGGCGGCAAGTTGCGCATTTAAGTTCGGATTTAGCAGGGCAGGAGATAATTTGCCAGGCTCATCAGGCTGACTGTATTGTACAAGACCGGGATAGTGACAGGGTGAGCACGGGAGGGTTCGTACTCTGTAAAGGGAGGTTTCGAGGTCTCCTCGAGGTTAAGGAATGAAATGCAATACAAAGTATTAGATAGCAGTATACTGGGATAAAATCCATGGATAAAATCAACTTGATAATCAATTAGGTTTGGGCGAGACGGACAAAGAACAACACCAAGGAGCCCTGGCGGCTTAATCCAATTCCAGCCGGTTCGCCTGCATGGTAATCTGCCCCAAAGATAATAAGCGTAATCGTCTCGACAGAGAAGCTCGGAACCAGCCCACTGCGAAGTCATTAATAATTTGCCTCATCGCCATCCCCAGCATCAATTCCAGCCTACGAATCCCCGTACTGTATGTGCTGAGCGTACTGTACGAAGGTTGGCCTACTGTAACTGCGCAGGAGAAGCTTGTTGACGCTTGTTATCGTCCAAAGTCAAAATCTCGCCTCTATCCGCCCCGACTCGATAACTCCTTTCCAACGTCATTCCACAGCCGTTGGTGTCCTCTGCGTGCCATGAGTCCATGACATTGCTAGCTTGCCCAGAACGCCATGAAGTGTGCGAACGATACTGCATCTGGTCAACTGTCGGAACAGTCGGCATAGTGTGAATTTGTCGCAGCTCATATTCAACTTATTCCTTGTGGCAGTACAGTACAAAGGGTCGCGAATGGATGGCAGCATTGTTTCCGCGCACAGCTATTGCGATTGGGATTGGGATCGGGGGTTGTTGATACCCTCGTTTCTCATTGACGGTCTACGAATACGAGATTCCGTTGCGGACGGCGCAAGGTGGCTGCCGAATCTATGGCGCTGTTGAATCCTACCTTCATATTTGGGGTATTCGTCCTCCTGTACCTGTCGTCGTTCATACTTTTCGCAATACTTCGAATCCTCACTGGCATATCCATTCAACGCGTTGGTTATTTCTCCCTGCGGAGACTCGCATACACCCCGAAAGATGGCATAAAGATAGATATACGAGGTCTGGGCCTCAACCTACACAGGCCAACCTTCGCGCAACCGACATGGCTGAGTATCGTCCTCACCGAGCTGGCGATAACGGTAGATCTCAAAGCTACAGAGGGGGAAAAGGGTGGCCATGCAGAGGAAGTCCCAGAGATAAAAATAGAGGGCGTGGATGGGCCGAATCGTGAGTCTGAGCCCAAGAGGAAGCGGGCGTCCGGGATAGGGAGCAACGGATCCCAGAGAAGCAAAAGCTGGGAGCGGCTCACTGCCATCAAGGAACGAATAAAGCGCTTGCACCGCAACATCAACTGGATTCGTATGGTGGATGTGGTGGCCACAAATACATCAGTGACTGTTGTAGATGTGGGCCAAATACAGGTCGGCAACTTCACAATGGCAGTAGACACCCGACGCAAAACGGTCGATCGGGGGAGGATGTTTTCCCACGTCAAAACGGCCAAAAAATCCCAGAGACCGGCTGAGTGGATGATGACGTTACGCAGCGTTCTCTTCACTCCCGAAGGCAAAGAGTCGCTCGAAATACTGGACCATGCTACTTTGAATATCCATGGACTTCTGTACAAGGACCTTGACGGCCTCCGAGATGCAGCCTTTGCACTCAAGCTGGGACGTGTACATATCCCGTATGATGATATCAATACGTGCATAGACAAGTATAAGGGTTGTTTGAAGCTTTACGACAGAGAAACTCCCGAAAGAGTATCTGTCCACCAAATCATTGAAGAACTTGACCATCCGGGCAGCCGCGAGGAAAGCCTTGTGCAAACCGTTTCAGATTCCAAAGAATTTGCGAGTTCCATTCTACGGGGTATCAAGGAGGTGCAATTTGCAGTAAGCTTTGTAGGCTTTACCAGGCAGATCAATTCTGTTCAGCCTCGCGGCTCACCTGTTTATCTCAATGCGACTATGAAGGAGGTTGGCGTGGATGTTCATCGGCTCGACCCAAAATCACCCGCACACCGCATGTATTTCTCTTCCAAGGACATTGCTCATCAAGCCCTCCTTGCAGCCCTATCTATTGAACTCGGCGTCGATGATGGGCAGGGAGAGTCGGATAGGCTGATCTATATTCCAATGGCAACAACAACGGTTAGAACGACACTGCCCTCCAAGACCGTGGAATATGCACCAGACAATAGCGCAGATGAGCGAAATGCCAATATTCTTTTCGCTAATGTCGTTGTTACTTCCCCCTCTGTCGACCTGGACCCAAAACATCTCCCCTTGATATTGGCTTGGATACAATCAAAACCGAAAAGGAAGAGCGGAGCAGTACCGCAAAGGCATAACCTCATTTCTAGACTGTTGCCAAAAGCCAATGTCAAGCTTTCAATGCACGAGCCAGTCGTACGGATTGCTCTCCCGCCTGTTGAGGAGACAGCAGAGGCCGATGATTTTGATCTGATCATATCATCCGTTTCATCTGTCTCATTGGACATTGAATCATCCCATTCAGCCGTTGGAGAATTGCACTATGCCTTAGCATCAACGCTGAGATTGCAGTCTCACGACCTCTACTACCAAACATCCTCAGGAGCTCATTACGACTTACTGCAGACAGAATCGCTAGAACTGAAGGTTCAAATTAGTGCGAATCCCGAAGTTTATGTCGTCGCGACAGGCAATTTGCAAACCTTTTCCGCACACATGATCCGCCCCGAGATAAGTGATGGTGTTCGTCAAATTGTTCGTCAACTCCGAGTGAACGTGGAACCAGAGCACAAGGCGCGTGCGAAAAAGTCTCGAGATCCTAATTTTGTCAGAGCTATGCCCCCTTGGCTCCTACATTTCCAGCTCCAAGGCTCGGACTTTAGCGCTGAAGTCGCTGGTGTTGATAAGGATATTTCAGGTGATACTCGTGGAGTCGCGTTGCAGCTTGAGTCTTGGACAGCAGAGTATCGTGCTCAGAAAACCAACACCGTTGAAAAAAGAGCATCGCGCCGAAGAGCGCCTAGCAGGTCTTTGACACCGGATGCCGAACTCTTGCTGAAGATGCCGAATTCACCCCGGAAGAAACAACAGTATGCAACAGACGGCCGAAGACTAGCGGTCCATGTCCGTGGTCTAGAGGCCTTTGTAGTCGAATCCACCGAAAGATGGGAAATTGAACCATTCGTCGCTATCCCGCGCTTCGAGGTTGCGCTATCTACTACGTGCGATAACCGAGGACCAATCTTTCATGTCAACTCAGCCGTGAAAACACTTCTTGTCCAATACTCGCTCTATCGTCATTATGCTTGTGGCGTTGCGACCACCGTCCTTAAGACAGCATTTTTTCGTACTAAAGCTGATGAGGAACAAGCCAAGCAAGCCCGTCCAGCGACACAACGTTCTGGGGTAGCGGAACTTCTCTCCCCTGTCTGTTCTCCTGAGGACTCACCACACGGATATGATGCATCCGATTTCCCCTTTCCTATCAAGGAGTTCGTCACGGTGGATTTCAAGTCGTCATTAGTGCAGATAAAAGCGCATATGCCATCGGACCCACCAGTCATGCTCCAAATCTATGGTATGGAAGCCGGACGCCATCGATGGTCGGCGCCTTTTGTATACGCAAAGCTTGTTAGACTCTATGCGGAAGCACCCAGAATGCCACGCGTATGGGCACGGATTGTGAGTATCAAAACGCTCAGGGTGGATATGCTTGAAAATAGGCGGAAGCGAAGCACTGGAGAAACATACGACGAGAACACGATTAATGTAACTACCGAAGCAATCAGATTGGCGGTTCCCCATCAACTTGTACTGCACAAGATCTTCGATAATTTCGTCAACACGATGAAGTCGGTCCAGCAACTTCACCACCGGTTTTTGACGGGCACGAATGAATACATTCTTGAAAAAACGCCCGGAAGGGCCAAAGCATATACCAAAAGTCTCAATTCATAGTCAGGCATTATTATTTGAGTTGGAAGATGGAGCTTTCGAATGGAAATTGGGCGCAATCTATCGCGCGGGCCTTGTCGAACAGTCACAGCGTATAGCCCGTGAAGCTGCATTCAAAGCAAAGGCGAAGAAGATTGAAGAGGAAGAAACGGGAAAGAACTCATCCAGATATCGCAACAGATCCGCTCACCCTCGGGGGCAAAGCAACCACCACGACAAAACGAGACCACGCAGTCAAAGCGAACATGGTGAAACCACGCAGGAATCAGGGCACTCCCGTGGTCGTCGCATGCGGTATGACCCTGAGGGCATGTGTGGAATCAGTGGGAGCGCGAAAGTCTCCACAACAGAGGCGCACGAGAAACTACAACGATACAATTCTCAAAGCTGGAAGATGAGAATTGACCGAGTCTTCAGCCAGGCTCAAAATGGAATGAAAGACCTTCGTGGTGTCTTTTGGGGATCCGATCAACTCCCCGATGACATGATGGACACAGAAAATATCTTAGAAGTCCCCCAGCGACCCGCATTGATGGCGACATTGGTTAGTGACCTTCACATCACTATTGACAAGCCGTCCTTCCCCATCGCCCACCTGCCAGAGTTTATGCATCAGGTTGGAAAAGGCATGCCTCGTGATATGAAGTATTCGCTTCTGATTCCCATGCATGTTAAAATAAGCATGGGAGAGGCCCGTGTAACGCTACGGGACTACCCGCTGCCTCTGCTCCATGTCCCAGCGATCAAGCCTGGGCAAACGCCAAGACTCTCGGCATGGTCTCTCGAGACCGATTTTGTTATCGCAGAAGAATTCCGGGGGGCCGAATCTGTTCGCCATGTCAAGATAGACATTATACCCCCAAAGAACCGCCAACCGGGCAGTTCAAACGAGGGTGGCTTTGCCATTGATGTGAGGCGAACCATCTCACCAGTAAAGACATACTCGGACATCAACATGGATATCAACACTGGCTTCCCGACCCGGATAACATGGGGTGCCTCTTATCAACCAGCGATTCAAGATATGATGATGGTGATCGAAACCTTCACAAAGCCTCAAGTTGACCCATCAGATAGGACGGGTTTCTGGGACAAGATTCGCTTGAGCTTCCACTCTCGAGTAAGCGTTGCATGGAAGGGAGATGGCGATGTGCATCTCATGCTCAAGGGGACACGAGATCCTTATTTGGTGACCGGCAATGGCGCAGGCTTCCTTATGTGCTGGAGGAATGATGTGAGGTGGAACGTCTGCCGTGACGATGATCCCCGAAAATTCATGACTGTGGACAGTGGAGATTATATCCTCGCCATCCCTGATTACAGCCATCAAGCGTATAATTCAGAAAAGTCGGACCGTGATAACGATAGCGTGATGAGCTCGGACAGTTTCAAACGTGGAGCATCATTCAAGAAAGTCGTCATGAAGCTCTCTGGCAATGTTCAATGGCTTGCCGGCTTAATGTTTGAAAGGAATCTCGAAGCAAAAGGGAAACGATCCTTCGACTTTGAGCCTCATTATAAGGTCATTTTTAGAGAACCTCAGTATGCAAAAGCCCCACCAGGCCTTGAATATGACGCTTTCCGTGGATTCCGGAGCCATCATATTCACATGTCCGTTGCCATCAAAGCTCCCGTCAATCGCGAATGGTCTGTGTCCAATACGGCGCCATCGAACAGCTATAACACTGTACATCTATCACCTCGCTTCTTTACCCACTTTTTTGCCTGGTGGTCGATGTTCGGTGGCACCATGTCACTTCCTATCCGCCAGGGCACTTTGTGGCCGGGTATCGAAAAGTCCAGCAAGAAATTTGGTAGGCATCTTGCTACCATCAAATACAACTTGTTGCTCGCACCGCTTTTCCTCAGTCATATTTACAAGCACAAAGATGCTGAGGACTACTCCGAAGATGTCGTTTCAGCTACTGGCTTGAAGATGAGGCTAGACAGTTTCATGCTTGATATTCATCAACGCCGGGAAGAATTTCACACCCAAGACATGGGCAGAAAGACACCTGGCAAGACGACCGCGATGAAAATGCATCAAGCTCAGTTGGACTTGTTGTCAGCGGACATTCGTGCTGTATCGGCTAGCATTGCTGGTACAACACCCGAAGATCTACAAAAAGCTTCAGCGCCTTTCCTTGTTGCGCAACAAGACGAGGGTTCTGCAGATCTTTCCCATTTCGAGATACCTGATCACGATTTGAGTTGGATTGATATGGATGATTTCGTTGAATTGGACTGGATTTTGCCTTCCGAAGCAAATCCAGAAACTAAGATCATGCCACTCGCATATGCACCACGATTTACATACTTCCGACAAACCGACCATAAAGAAACTATTTCGGGAGATCCAGACCGCACGAGTCCGTTCGGGCAGGAAGCAACGCATTTCTGTATTATGAGCAAAGACGACGATCCTCGGCGTGTACAATGCCAATTGATTCAAAGCCGCCTAGGTCAACTTGAAAAACAAATGCAGATGCATAATACATCCCTCGAGGATGCAGAACTCAAATATATGAGAGATGATAGCGACTCGGCTCTAAAGGACGATTTCGATCAACTAAATAAGCATGCAACCTTTCTGCGAGAAAAGAAGCGGTTTCTGGAATCCATGTTGCGTCGCATGACTATGCGTCTACGTACAGAAACTAACCGGGCTGTACCAGATGGCGATGCGGATGCCGATAGTGAGGACGAGACTCCAGACTCCAAACAGCACGACTCGGAGACTGATGGCATGGATTCTAATCCGGCCGGAGAGTTCGTCAGTGACTTCAACAATCGTTTCGTCATTCACAACATGCAGATGAAATGGAACAATCTCTTGCGGAATATCATACTTCGTTATATCCACCAAGTCAGCCAAAGGCGCGGTTTTGTCTACTACCTCTCCCGGCGAGCCGTAAAATTCATTCTAGACATTGTTGAAGAACAGAATAAAGCGAAGACAGCCAAGCCGAATGCCACACGTCCGACAAGCACCCGCTCTACAACTGACTCGCCAGTCTCTGCACACGATGACGATGTTGTCAACCAAGACGTTGAGGATCGCATCCATGAGATCCTTGCAGATGGCAAAGCTTTTGTTAATGCGAACGACCAGAAGCAAGATCCTGCTCCAAAGGTTTCAGCCGATCTCGACTCTAACATTGGCCGCGAATTTACCCCGCAGAACAGCTACCACCTTCGGCTTATCGCGCCACAAATCCAACTTCAGAGCGAGAAGAATCCAAAATCGGTCGTCTTGGTTACTGCTAAAGGAATGGAACTCAAGGTCGTTGAAGTTATGGATAAGGATCGCATCTACGATGATGTCAGCGGTCTTGTTCAGCGACGGTTCTCAGTCGCAATGGACAGCACACAGTTCTTTGTCACCCACCGAAGGTGGTTTTCCTCTCAACTGCTATCCCTGTACTCGGGCAGTCATTACGGAACACCTGCTGGGTCAGCCTGGCCGCCGTGGGTGCCCATGGAAGTCATGTTTGACTTTCAGGTCGATCCGTTTGGCTTCCAACGAGTTGTACAAAAGACGTCAGCCAGCTTACGATACGACAAGTACAATACTTTGCGTCTCAAATACAATGATGGGATCAGCGGCGAAGGCCACCACACGGCAGGTCCAAACAATATTGAAAGCCGGATGGACCACCTCTCTGTGGAATTTCCCCAAATTCGAGCTCTTTGCAACTCTTCTCAGTACTATGCAATGTACATCATTGTTCTAGATCTTCTGATGTATAGTGAACCGCTAGAGAAGACCAGGAATGAGCGTTTGGAGAAGATTATGCTTGCATCAGACTTCAGCGATTTACGAGGTGCCCCGGAGATGGTCATACGTCTCCAAGAGCGCATCAGACAGCTCGATGAAATCAAGACACAGTTTCAGATACATTCGAAATATCTAGACAAAAAGGGATGGGAAGATAGGCTACTACTCGACACAGATTTAACGGCTTGCGAGGATGAGTTATTTTTCCTAATGAAAGCCATCACGACATCTCAGCGGAAATACGACGGGGCACAAACTACTGGTTTACTTAGATGGAACATATCCTCCGATCAAATTGTCTGGCATTTGATCCGAGACAACAACGAGCCACTGATGGAATTCCAGCTTCAAAAGGCCGAATACGACCGAACAGACAATTCCGACGGATCCCATATCAATCTGATGCAAATTGGGAAGATTGTTGGCCTGAATCTCCTCCCAGATGCTATTTACCCTGAGATGTTTGCTCCATATTCAGATGTTGAGCGTGGGACCTTCAACGAAGGAGGCAATCAGCAGATGTTGAGAGTCTACTGGTACATGCTGGAGGCAATTGCTGGAATTCCTGTTATGGATCATTTCGAAGTCAATCTTTTCCCAATGAGAATTCAGCTGGAACGTGAAGTTGGAAAGCGGCTTTTCGAGTATATGTTCCCCGAATCAAACGACGACAAATCAGGAAAGGCAAGTAACAAATCGCCATTCATGGTAAAGCATACGCCACCTGTTGAAGATGAAGAGGAAGACAACACTACGGCAACAAACTCTAACAAATCGTTGGTAATGGAAGGTGAGAAACAAGACTCACCATCTAGTGCGAGGGCAGGGTCTCTAGAATTACGCTTGCATCCCACCATGAACTCAGAGCCCCGGCCAATTACATCTTATTCTAATAGATCCAAAGCTACGAACGACGGACATCATTTCCGACTCTTCCAATCAAGCTACAATAAGGTTCCGCAAAGTTCACGTTCTTCGATAAAGACCGTGATGAAAAAGCCGTCGATCGAAAGCATGCAGTCGAGTATTTCATCACGTCCTACTCTCAATCGGACGGCAACTGGCGCGTCAACTTGGGACACTAATTCGACTTACACTGATACCAAATCCAAACGTTTCGGTATCCATCGAAACGGTGCTAAGTCACAAAAGGAGAAGTCGTCTGACGATTTGACCGAAATGATGTCTCGAGCATCTAACTACATGACATTCGCGTATGTCAAAATACCGAGTGTGGTATTGTGCCTCAGCTACAAGGGCAAGGGAGAACGCAACATCGAAGATGTGAACGATTTTGTCTTCCGCCTTCCCATGATTGAATACCGCAACAAGACATGGTCAAATCTGGATCTCGCCCTCGCATTGAAGAAAGATGTCATCAGAGCCCTCATCTCCCACACCGGCGCTATCATTGGAAATAAGTTCAGCAAGCATCGTCCCAATACCGCTCAGCAGAGCAGACTGCGAGAACTTGCTACTAGCAGCATGGTGCTGGCACCTTCAAGCGCGGATAATTCGGTCGACAACAGCGATGCTAGTAGCAGCAGACGTACGAACTCTATAGATACCAAACGTTCTGAACGCTCCAAGAGCCCACGACGCTCCTTTGCCTCGAGCGGTAGAGAGCTGGTCCGTACACCCAGTGCATCTTCTAGCGTCGTTTCTGCTCCCCCGGGTCCTGGGCGCCTGCTATCGACCCTCACGATGACGCCAGCAAGAGCCAATGGGAGTGGGGCCAGTATCGCCAGTGATAGAAGGAGTGCAAAAACCGACAGCGAATTGCATGCACAGGATGGGAAGAGTGGAGGCTTCTTCAATCGGCTCAAGAAGAGTGCGTCGCATGGGGCAGGGCCAGAAACCGAGGAAGGTGGTGATATAGATGAAGCATCTTCAACAAGGAAGAAGAAAGGACATCTCGTGAAAAACATATTGGGTGGATTAGGAAATCACTGATTTCGGACCCTCGTAGCAGGGCCAACACATTGTCCAAGTCACGGAAGTTGATTTGCGGGCACAGCATTTTGTTCCTTTGTATAACAGTGTAGGGAATGGAAGGGCGGGAAGACGGGATATGGGTGGTAAGACTCCCGGATCATCCTGGTTGAGCGAAGCATATGCATGGACGGCGTTAAGACAGACAGACCATCGTGGTTGTTTATTTAGTCATGGTGGAAGAGCGAGATGTGTGATTTCTAGAGATGTGATGATAGCTCGAGGTTAATTTTACCATTTATCTAAGCCAGCTCAAGTGACATACTTCTTACAGTTATTGGGACCTAATGTCTGACTTTGTCAAATCTTCACGACGTTCGCACTTCTTATATAATGTTGCATTGGCGCCTCTGGAAGGAACGTCGAATCTGTATACAGTGCGACTTTCCAGACGCGTAATGGCATTTGGTTATTTGCTGGCTGGAGACTGACAGCATAAAGACACTGAGCCCTAAGATCCGCATTCTGGGAGTCTTGGACGGTTCGAACGGCTGAAAACAGGATGTATAAGAGAGACGGGCGTAACATAGACATTGATCGGGGTCACATGAATAGTAGCAGTCAGCAATAGAGTGTGGCCTTTAGAAAATCTCGATTCTTGTGGATATCCCTAGTAAAGCCAACGCCCCATTTTCCCCAGAGTACAACGCTCAGCTCAGCAAAACGATCTACTCGTCGTCGTCCTCTTCCTCATCGGCCTCGACAGTGGTCTGCGCGATACGGTCCAAATCTCTCTGTCCACTCTGAGTAATGCGTCGTCCTCCCTTGTCCTCATCCTGCTCCAGGACACCGATCTTCTCAAGCGCTTGCATGACCTTGCGGTCGACGGAGCCGGAGGCATCGACGTGGTGGGATGGGCGGGATCCGCGGTTGCGTGTGCTACCGTGGACTTTGCGGAGACGGCCGACACCGACGGTTTTGCGGAGGTAGACGTGGCGGGCGATCGAGGCGGCGCGGACGTAGAACCAGTCGATTGATTGAGGGGGGAGCTCCTTGGCTGGGCCGGTCTTGACGGTGTCAACCCAACCTGTGGAGGTGTTAGTAATTCTGATGACAATTGCGAATGCTCATCTTGATTGTACAATGTGGAAGGGATGCGAAAGTAGAGTGAAAATAGAGCAATTTCATACCTGGAATTGGAAGCTTTCCCTGTCTCTTCAAGAAAGCGGCGTATGCCACGATGAACTTTTGCGCCTGAAATCCCAAGTCGAATCAGCATTATTCCGTCAGCAGAGGTCTTTGCGACCCCCTCGCGCCTGCTCATTCAAATATGTTCCATTGCAATCCATCGAGATCGAGGGGTCGAAGTATATTATCGAAGTAAAGGTTGAAGGTAATTTCGTTCCATTCTTCTTCCCCTCGTCTCTCAGGTTGTTCCTCCGGATTTGTATATACTCACATCAACATCGCGAACGGAAACACCACCGGTCATTATTGCGGTTGGTTTTGTCGGCTTAGGGGAGGAATTGTCGAAAGAGGTGGATGAGGGAAAAAGTTCGAGGTCGCCCGAAAGATCTCAATTGTGCGGAGTTTAGCGAAAGACTAGCTCTCGATGGTCGATCATGTGATATTGCACACGTGACCAGTTATTGTCTTCTTCTGCTTCTTTCGAAGGAACCTGGAGTTTTGTTGTAGAATATAATTTGCTTTGAACTTCAGTGGAATTCATAGGTTCCAGGTAGACCTTTATAGTAGCCAGACTGCATTATTCATTTCTTCGGCTGGATCCCTTTCGCAACCAAACTTTGGAGCCATAAGCATTTCGAGCACACCTCATGTATTCGTAACTTCGTCTAATATTTGAGTTTACGCAAGCAAAAAAACATTGACATATTTCCCATCGTCATACACTCTTGCAGCAGGGCGTATCTCTAGTATTATCCAGAAAAACGACAACCAACTCGCAACACTCAGTCCACACGGGGAACACCCGGATCCTTTAGTAGCGTTCATAGCAGCAAATATCCTGGTTCTACCCGTATCTAAGTCTCTCCTTTTCCTAGCAACACCAGATTGGCAACATTCATAACTGTGATGATAAGCCAAATGAGCACCCCCAGTGTAGCAATAATCCAATGATTTCTCATCTTGACAGGCTCTTGACCAGGTGCGTCTATTACACCATCATACCTTCCATTCACGGTTTCTTCCTCATCCCTGTCCACCGCTGTACTTGTTCCAGCACGATGGGCTCGGACAGTCATGTACTTATTTCGGCAAGTGAAATAGATCAAAGGAGCAGAGACAAATGGGAGAACGACACTCAGCGCAACTTGGGACCCATTCAATGCAGCAGAGAGACCGTCTCTACCTACTGCACCAGCGATGATAATGCTAGGCGTGATACTGATGCTTCTCGTGAGGAGACGTCGGAGCCAAGGTGCAATCGTCCAGTTAAGTGCACCTTCTGAAACCATTTGGCCTGCAATAGTGCAGACGATGCCAGCACTTATGCCAGACAGAAGAAGGGCAAGGGCGAAGATGGTTCCTGCAGCGGGAGCAATGCTTGACGAGAGTAGATGATGTATACCAAAAAGATCGGCATCGGCAGCCTCAGACCCTTGGAGAGAAGCACCGGCTGTGATGAGAATGGCGCTATTGACGAAAAGAGCGAATGTGAAGAGGGCGATTGCCAATTCAGCGATCGAGTATTTAAGGCAAAAGTTGATGGCAGCAACTGATGGGAAATATGGCTGTTTATCAGACTTTCCGGCACAGTTTGGTGGACTTGCAAAGCCATTCTTGACGTCGTATTCCAGAAGTCGAGGTTGGACGATTCCGCTTCCCAGGTAAAGACTGTGAGGCATTACTGTGGCACCGAGGATACCACATGCTTGATAGAGGCTGGAAATAATCAGTATCTGCATAACAATGTGTCGGAGACGTGTACGCACCCTTTAGACTGCACAATGGCAGATGAAGGAATGTATCCCCTGAAAACCTCACCCACAGAGGTATCTTTAATCAGGCTCAATTGAATGCAGAAGCATATTACAACACCCAAGACAAGGAACATAACAAATATTTCGAAAGCACGGAGTCCTTTCATAGACCCATTCGGCGAATAGAAAATCAAAATGAGAAGCACATCAACGATCGACAGCGCGCATCCTGCAACTAATGGTATCTGGGGAATCAGAAGATTGATTGCAATGGCTGTTCCAATGACTTCAGCGATATCAGTTGCAATGATCTATCAGGAAATCAGTAATGCCCATAGACTTGGCCAGGGAGGCTGGCTCACTGCTGCTTCGGCCAAGACATATAGAAATATGTTCAGCCATCTTGGGAGAAACTCTTTACAAGCCTCCGCGAGATTGAGTCCACTCACGCTACCCAGCTTGATGCACAAGCTCTGTAGAAAAATGGCAATGATGTTGGACATCAGAACGATGAACAAGAGTTTGAACCTGTAGGTAGAACCGGCAGCAACATCTGTTGAGTAGTTGCCGGGGTCAATGTAAGCCACAGCGATCTTGATAAAGTCAGCGAGGAACCATATGAATCGTAGATCGTAGAATTACCATAAATCCTGGGCCAATAAACTTCCCGAAAGTCGTTGCGAACTTTCGAGCCCTCATAAAGAGGTCAACTGAGAAATCCTTGGATCTCTGTCCGAGGGTGCCTTTACCACCTCCAAAAGCACCTCTCCCACAGCCGCTCCCATCACGGCTCCCCAACGTCCCCTCACCCACCTCCCCGGGCGAAGGAGTGTTTTTATCACGCTCTGCCTGTTCACCTGGATCATGCTCCTCCATAGATTGGATGTCGCTGCTTGAAGACCTCCGTAAAGTCCTCGTATTAGCAATGCCATTTAGATCTTGTCTAGTGGTAAGATCCGCAGCCAGCGAGCTAGGATTTTGATTGAAGCCGTCGCCCTCGGGTTCTTCAGTGCGAGAAGGACAATTCATCGTGGCGGCTGGTGTGTATGTGGTGGTGACGTACCGACGTACATGTACCGACAAAGAAGAAGGCCAGGCCTTTGTGGTCTTCGGATGTGACTGGAGCCGAAGGATTCCAAAAGGAGAAAATAACAAATAGAGGCAGCTTTGAATGATTGAGCGGACAAAAAGTGTCCACAAACGGGGGAATGCGGAGTATATTTAAGAAGTCGATGTCTATGTCTATATTGCTACTTCCCGGCAGTTCATGGCATGGGCATGGGCATGGGCATGGGCATGGGCATGGCACGAAAACTAGAGGATGGGAAGGAGCTGCACACCAACCCCACGATTGATTCCCGAGCACCGGCTCTGAGGCTCCTACTCTTCCCGAACACACCGACAACACTGCTGGTGGATGCCTTCTCGGACGGATGCCAAGAGTCAATAATTGGCATGGCATAGCACGTTCGAAGCGTGATGTTGCATCGGATATGATCCTTTGATGGTGAGTCTAGAGCGGGCGTCGCTTGATACCGTTGTACATGTGCATGTATGTGTGTGCCATCCATCCGTACGGTATGCCCTGGAAGTGGGTATTTCCCGTGAGAGCCGGCCCGGGGGCATGCCTCGGTCTCCATAAAGCTCTAGACTTTATGATATTCCAAATTTCACAGTCCTCCCCTTGATAGTCTTTGACTTTGCAAAGACGACTGAAATGGCATTACTGCATCCGCATAGTTGATATGGCTGCCGGAATGTTTTGTCTTACTGGTCTTCGTTCACATTCTCCCTGCCGTGCACTACTTCTAGAGCATTTTGCACTATCGATGATGTTTATCTAACCATCCAAGTCGAGAGTTTTCGGCTTTTCCAATCCATGATACCAGATATCAGGCTTGTTATTTATTGCATTTCTGTTCATGCAGTCGAAGCCAGTCACTAGGTGTCTGCGAGCTTTCTTTCTTTCAACTTCCGCTTTCCACTGAGTAAGATCAAGCCATCGTGAGTATTTGTCAGCGCTGGTATTTGTGTATATCTCTCAAATAAAGTACTCTCTCATCTGACTATCCAGCTGATACAAGTCTCGGGGATTATATCCACTAGGGGTACATAATCTTGTGCTTGTGAGCTTTGGTCATCTTTGGAATTATGCTGTGTCCATGTTCCAAGGCTCTTGGCGAGGATAAATTCTGTATGATATATCGAAGAGAGCTTCCACGTTGATATCTAGATGCGCTTCGTCTTCACAACACGCTCACTTTCATGATGTCTCACATTGCACACTATTTTACAAACTGAACATCCTGGTTGCTTCATCTCCAAAGCTAGGACCGCCTGATTGATTGCCCCATATATGCTTTTGTTAGATCGCAAAGGTAGCCAGCAATTCTCTTCATAGTATAGTATTATCGGAGAAACAACACTGGGCTGCCCAGACTGATATCATATTTTGAGACTTAGTAAAAGGTTTTCTCCTGATGCCGTGAACTTTTTGTGGTGGAAGCGATGTATGTGGCTTACTATACTGCATGCCCGCAATACTAGCATTCACTCCCACATGACATGTCCCCCACACTAATAAGCGTCACAAGAGGGCAGAAATGGTATTTGATGTACATTCTTTGATTGATGCAAGTGATGTATCTGTCCATACTTCCGAATGCATTAAGTCGTGTGTAATACCTCCAGTAGAAGAGGTAGCATTCCTCCATCCAAGGAAGCCAAACGCCATTTTCATGCAACGCCGCGCAAATTAAGTATGAATCTTACAAACAATACAAAGGCTCTGGTGGCCAAATAAATGCCAAGATGCCAAGTTTCCCCACAGGCATGTCAGCTCACTTCGGCTCCGAGCCATCCAAGAGAACATATGCCTTCTGCAACGCCCTTTTCTCGAGACCATCATCCTCGAGAACACAGATCCAGTCACGGAGCTGTATACCAGTGCCTTTTTCCTTGTCCTCTCGCCACATTCCCAGACGTCTGACGCCATTTGTAGTCAGCTTCTCGGGAGCAGGGGCAGCAGGAGGCGTGCCAGGTAGTCCAGAAGTCATGAGACGAGCAGGAGTACTGGTACCACTTGCCGCATTGCTCATCCAACTATATTGCTTCTTTTTTCCGAACAAACCCCGACTCCCACTCAAGAACTGCGAAGTAGTCGCATTCGCAGCCTTGTGATTAGCTTCTTCGCTTGCTTTGCTATCTGCCTTCTTCTTGGTCTCTTTCTTCGAAGAACCCTTCTCTAAAGCTTCGGGAGCAATAGAACCAGGCGTTCCAGGAATTACAGAGCCTGACCGAGTGCCATCCCCTGAGGCGCGAGCAGCTCGAGCCGCTCGCTTCCGGAGCCGTTCTTCTTCGTCTGCACGCTCCTTTAGTGCTGATGCTCGAAGGGCAGTGACAACCTCATTAGTAAATTTGGGAGTTTCAGTTGGTGTCTTTGAGTCATCCGAGACAGGAGTTGGCAATTTGCTCGCAGCGGAATGTGAGCCTTGATTCAATTAGTACCAACATACAAGCAAACAACAAGAGGCTTACGCTTTCGTGGGTTAGACTGAGGGCTAACTGCACTCTCCCATCCACTGCGTGGACCCCCTTCAGGTACAGCAGTAGACATAGAAGCCGGAGCCGCGGCGTCAGCCCAATCACCAGGAACGATCCCATGAGATCCAGTCTGTCGTCCCTTAGCTAATTCTGCAGCCTCCTCGATAAACCCTCTCAAGCGATGTTTGGTCGCAATTGAGAGGAGACAGAGTTGGTCCACCAGCAGGGATTCAGGAGAGAGAAAGTTACCACTAGTGGCAGTCATAGCTCCATTAGGTCCTACAGCCGTTTGCACGTTTACATTAGACTGCGAGAACTGATTCGGTAGGACCATCTGACCCATCAACCCATTAGGCCCTAAGTGCAGTAAAAGTCCATGGTCCTGAGCGATTCGTTGCTCTCTGATTTGTGTACGTGCTGTGTCCAAAAACGGGTCACCGAGTTCACGCTGTCTCGAGACCGATATGTTCCGAGCTGCATCATGCCAGGCTTTATCTGCCGCTTTCTTTTCGTACTCTTCTTGTGACTTTCCATTCACCTGCTCAGGTGCTGCATTCGCAGGACCCGCGCCATAGAACGATCTCTCGTCTCCAGGGGGAAACTGAGTGAAACTATGGTTTGACGAGATAGTGCCTGACTGTGAACCGGACTGCTGAGAGTTGAAGGACTGGTACATATATTGCTCTTCTTCTCGTATATCGACTCCTGTGCCTCCTAATACATCCATCATATCAACGCCGTCTTCTCTTGATCTATCGGCAGGCTTTGAGGGAGGGCCCATAGAGCCAGCCCCTTGTGGAGCCATATTGTAGTTGTTGAAGTTATTCTGCGTATTGATTTGGTTGGGTAGATTGAGTGGGTTTGGCTGTTGGTTGTTCTGGTGATTCGGTTGGGGCTGGGGAAGGTTGATGTTGGGTGTTGTATGGCCGTTCGAGTAGGGCGTATTGTAGACATTCGGTGGGAGTTGAACGTTCGCAAAATGAGGCGAGGCGCTCGCAGACTGCGGTGCAGTTGTTCCAGGGCTCATGGCGTAGGGGGACTGGACGTAGGGCGAGCCAGGTTGGGATGGTGGATTTGGAGATAGCCGTTGCTTCTTAGCTGGGGGAAAAGGGAACTGGGAGTTCGCTGGGGACATCGCCGCTGCCGAATGCGGCGGGGAATACTGCGGAGACGGCATGGCATATTGCTGTTGCTGCGGGGGCGGTGGTTGCGCCATTCTTGCTCTGTGGCAACTCGCTGAGGCAATTCAGAGGTCCCTCGCGACTTCCTCTTTCACCAACTACTCCTTTACGAAGCAGGCGCAAAGCCCCACGCCGTCCAAAAACGTCGACCCATACGCCAGTGCAAGACCTAATAGGCGCTCAGATGAATGCGCTACTCTCGAGATCCGGATGTGTCGCCTTGTTGCTATTCTGATGCGCCGTGCCCAATTCTTGTGTCATGGAGGAACGTTCGTTCGCATGCGAAACCGCGACTAGTCTCCTGTCACGTGGTGTTGCGCCTGTTAGAACATTCCGCGTCGAGTTCAATCAAAGGACGGTCCGTTCACGCCAGCTTCACATCCATTGTTTACGCCGAACGATCTTTCCTTCTCTTCGTTTGAGACCAGTCAAGGAGATATTGTCTAAATCGCTTCTCATGGATACGAGACTCTACTAACCAAGCTCTCCCCGTAACAGGCGCGCTCGACAGCTATTCTGGATTAGGACCGACACCCAACTTCGCGATGGCATCCAAACGCAAGGCAGCGGCTATGGCGCCTGTCGTCGAGGAGCCGGTCGATCCTGCTGATGAGTTAATGTTCTTAAACCTAGGAGGAGGCAATGAAGTTGGCCGATCCTGTCACATCATCCAGTACAAGGGCAAAACCGTCATGGTGAGTTCTATCTCTGCGCCCTTGCTCGACTATCAACTAATCTAATCTGTGCTACACAGCTCGATGCCGGCATGCACGCAGGATACGAAGGTCTGGCATCTCTCCCCTTCTACGACGATTTTGACTTAAGCACTGTCGATGTGCTCTTGATCAGCCAGTAAGCGACTCTCACATTCTGTTATATTTCATGGGGCAGGAATTTGTAAACAATTCAACTTTGGCACTACCACACTTATCGATATTTCCTCCTTGGAGAGTGTTTTCTTCAAATTTATCATGTATACGAGAATCAATACAAAAACCGTTACCTGAGCAGATGCATGTCTTGATTCTGTGAAGATGACCTGCATACGAGCCCACCGTACTGTACCTACATCACCTAGTGTTTCTGTCCCCATCCATGGTACTATGCGCTCACTCCAAAGGACTGCTCACTGACTTTGTAAAGTTTCCACGTCGACCACGCGGCCTCACTCCCATATGTCCTGGCGAAGACCAATTTCAAAGGCCGAGTCTTCATGACACATCCTACAAAAGCCATTTACAAGTGGCTCATCCAAGACAGTATCAGAGTTGGAGGAGCATCTGCCACTTCCCAACCCCTATATACTGAAGCGGACCATCTGTCTACATTTCCCCAAATCGAAGCCATCGATTACCATACTACCCACACCATATCATCGATTCGAATTACCCCATATCCCGCTGGCCATGTCCTGGGCGCTGCTATGTTCCTCATCGAAATCGCTGGACTTAAGCTCTTTTTTACCGGCGATTATTCTCGAGAGGATGATCGCCATCTAGTCTCCGCAGAAGTTCCCAAGGGAGTAAAGATAGATGTTCTGATTACAGAGTCAACTTATGGCATAGCCACGCATGTTCCTCGTCTAGAACGAGAGCAAGCACTAATGAAGTCCATAACCGGGGTATTGAATCGAGGAGGCCGGGTTTTGATGCCAGTCTTTGCTCTAGGACGTGCTCAAGAGCTTCTCTTAATTCTGGACGAATACTGGAGTAGACATGCTGAATTTCAAAAAATTCCCATCTACTACGCCAGTAACTTGGCTCGCAAATGTATGCTGGTTTACCAGACTTATATCAGCGCTATGAACGACAACATCAAGCGTATCTTCAAAGAGCGTATGGCAGAAGCAGAAGCATCGGCGGACACTGTTGGCAAATCTATGGGGCCATGGGACTTCGAATACATTCGATCTTTGAAAAATCTCGATCGATTTGACGACGTCGGCAGTTGTGTCATGCTAGCTACTCCAGGTATGCTGCAAAATGGTGTCAGCAGAGAACTATTGGAGCGATGGGCACCGAACCCGCAAAACGGGGTTATCATTACGGGTTACAGTGTCGAAGGGACCATGGCAAAACATATTGTGCAGGAGCCAGATCAAATCCAAGCAATCATGTCTCGAGGTAATGGTGCTGCCAGACGAGGACCCGGTGCTGGAGACAACGACAAAGTCATGATACCTAGACGGTGCAGCGTCCAAGAGTATTCATTCGCAGCCCATGTGGATGGCACGGAAAATAGAGAATTCATTGAGGAAGTCGCTGCTCCTGTTGTGGTCAGTATTGTCAACACATTTGATTTCAATAAGCTAACGAAACACATATAGATCCTAGTCCATGGGGAGCAACATAATATGATGCGTTTGAAGTCGAAGTTACTCTCACTCAACGCTGATAAGACGAATAAAGTCAAGGTTTTCAGTCCTCGAAACTGCGAGGAGCTTCGGATCCCATTCAAAGCCGACAAAATAGCCAAAGTTGTTGGGAAACTAGCCTCTCTCCCCCACCCTCATACTCCGAAGGGAGCCAGTCACAACTTATAACCGGAGTACTGGTGCAAAATGACTTCAAGATGTCATTGATGGCACCGGAAGATCTGAGAGAATATGCCGGCCTGACCACTACAACGATTACGTGCAAGCAACGTATGACACTGAGTGCTGCTGGTATAGAGTTAATCAAGTGGGCTTTGGAGGGCACATTTGGAAGCATTGAAGATTTGTCAGAGAGGAAATCTAAAGCACAGAACGGTGACACCCATATGAATGGATCATCAGAGGATGCAGATGAAGAGATCTCGAGACAATCAACTGTTTATTTGGTTATGGGCTGCGTGACCGTCCGCCATAGCAACAGTGGGGACGTTGAGCTGGAATGGGAAGGCAATATGCTCAATGATGGCATCGCGGATGCTATTATGGCAGTTTTGTTTTCTGTAGAGAGCAGTCCTGCTGCAGTAAAGCGTTTGTCCCACCGTCCCAGTGCCGGTAAAGTTGACTGACATGTTTTACAGAATCCTCAAGCAAGCACTCCCACTCCCACTCCCACACACTACCAACCAAAAACGCCCATGCGAATCTTACGCCATTTGAAAGATTTGAGCGCCTTTCCATGTTCCTAGAAGCCCAATTTGGCCCCGAGAATCTCCAACCGATCAAGCTTCCTAGGGTCCCCCAAACAAAGGCAATCGCGCCTGCTTCTCCATCAACTATGAAAGATGGAGAAGACGACGCATCAGAAGGTTCAGAGGATGAAGAAGCCCTACAAAGAGAAGAACTCGAGAGGCTATACAAAATCGGTATCCCTGTGCCCGGAGTTGAAATCAAGGTAGACAAAATGGTTGCAAAGGTCTGGCTGGAGGACTTGGAAGTTGAATGTACGAACAGGGTTTTTGGCGACAGAGTCCGTGCTGTGGTGGAAAGAGCGGTTGAGGTTACTGCTCCGTTGTGGGCGTCTTGAGAGATGCAGAATATACGGTACGATGGGCTTTTGGCTTTGTCTGAGGGAAAGTTTTACCTAGGAAAGGTCGCGTAAAAGCTAGACAGGAGCCTGGAATTAATGCTTTAAATACGCCTTTTGTCGAAAGTTCGAAATGTTGAAAAGTTGAAAAGTTGATAGGTTTCCTGGTTCAGGGTACTCGCTGACTATTCTTGATATCATGCGGAGATTCAACCTTCCGTCAGACTAACTGCCAATACAAGTGCTGTATAATATGTCAATTCAAATCTCCATTGCCTTCTTCGCAAAAATAAACCAAAACCCCCAGCCTCCAAAATCCCTGTTTGCTCCCTCCTTTCCCCGCATCCCCACACCAGCCCAGCCCAGCCCCTCACAACCCCTGTTTAGCGTCCGTCACCTACCCGCACATGTGCATTGTGACCATGCCATGGCATGGGCTGATGTATCCGACAACATCTGACCTACTTATCCATCCTCATTCAATCAATACAGCACATCAGTACCCTTGTATATACCCAACACAAACAACTCCTCCAAAAGCCCCATTCCCACCCACCCAAAAAGAAAGAGAGAAAAAGAAAAGGTCATAATGACACACGCCCATCATTTCGAACAAAAGCGCCGCATCATATGCATCCTGGCCGCGCTGTCCATCACGATTATGCTATTTAGCGTCGTGAATGTCCGGCATTTATTGCCGAAGAGACATCATGGGGGGCATGTTACGAGTTGTAGGGAAGGGGGTTGGGATTGGGGGGTTGTGGGGTGTGAGGATGGGGTGGAGAGGGGGAGGAATTGGAAGGTTTGGCTTTGAGTTTGAGGTTGTTGGGGATGGAGAGGAAGCGAGTGTGGGAATATGGGTTACGGGATGGAATGGGATTATGAAATTTCTGTCTTGTTATTGATGATGATGATGATGATGGATTTGGGAAATGATTTGTTGGGGAAGTACGGAGTAAATGGGTGTGGCAAAGTACATGGAAATTTGGAATGCGGGGAAGTGAGTAAGTCAGTTGAGGCCTCAAGTTCACTGTGGGGGAAATACGCTAACTAGCAAAGAAGTCTCAGTCCAGCAAGGACGTGCAGCTTACGAACAATCTTTGGAGGAAGCTACTCGATGTTAGGAGCTGAGTGAGGGAATACCTGCTTTTGTGGGTCGGCTTTTGCTGTCGCTCATGATGAGAGGATCAACGGGTCAGACCGAACTCGTTATTGACAGAGCTGTGATAGTCAAATAGCCACGAATATGGGGAGCTGGAGAATATTGAGGGCTTGTCTCATACAGGGCTTGTCTCATACGACACGACGGGAGGAACCCTGGGTTCATGGGATGGTCAAGTGGACTCGAAGAGTATCAGGCATGGACCATCAGGTCAAAGAGAACAAGTTTTGCGGAAAGCTTTATTCGCCGAGGCTTGGCTGGATATTATCTTGCATGAAGAAAACAGCCATATCCACAGATGGCCGATACCAAAATGTATGGCTGTATAGGAGAAAAATGTACAAATCAGCGGCTTCAATGGTAACGCAAGTAGCAGCAGTAATCCAACAAAGCTACATTTCCAACCGTTGTCTAAAATGCATGTAGCAGCCTCCGACACAAGTTCCAGTGTGGCTCAAGAGTAAGCTGCTGAGGTATCAAATTAAAGGGATGGAAACGGTAACGGATGTTTATGGTGCCTAAGAAGCCTATAAAGAATTTGTAATTAGCTTTGGAATTCCGCGTCTTACTTGATGATTATATGAGTTCAAGTGTGATGAAGTAGAATTGGAAGTAAGCTCGGAGATGGTGGGGTTCAGGACTTTCGACTTTTCAAGTAAAAGACGAAGCAACGCTGGAAATACTTACAGGTCATATCATTGTCTCCCTTGATGTTGATTCGACTTGCAATCTCTCCTCGTAGCTTGCCATCGAAGATGGTAATTCGGTGCCAGGCTCTTGGCGTATTTCACCATTCTGCCAATTGGATTTATTGCAGAACGGCTGCCATCAGATTTCTTCGTCGGGATCGCTGTAGCCGTAGCAGGTGCCAGGGTTGTACACGCAACCAAGATGTTTGTATCGTCTCGGTAACACATTCCGGTAACCTGTATTTAAGACCTCGGAGTCAGCATTGTTTGATAGAGGAGGGCTTAGGAGTTGAGAAAATGTTCCAGGAGTAGCAGACTCCGGAATCGGTCCTGGGATGTTCAGATAGAAGAGATTCTCGGATAAAGTATCTTACAGTAGCCATCGTCGTGCTTGATGAAGTTGGGAGACTTGTAGAGCTTGGAGAGCTTGTAGAACTCGTAGAAGTTGTAGGACTTGTAGTATTGGAAGAGAAGATCTCAGATACAGAAATGGTGACAGTGAATGGCGGCATGGTTTCCGTGGTGGTGGTAGGCGGCGAAGTGGAGGTGACATTGTTGGTTTTAGTGATGACAATGATGGATGGAGAGTCCGAGGGAGCTGCGGGAGGTGTACTCAGAGCGCCAGTGTTCGTGATGCCTACTGGGCTGGATCCCTGGAGGGTGGTGGTTTGGATGGTGATGACCCCGCTGGATGAGATGCTTGCACCACTTGCTCCAGCAAATATGGAGACTAGCATATGTTACAAACTTGCTCCTGCAGAACAACAGAGGAGAACTTACACGCAAGCATGAGAGCCCACATCGAAGGGAGAAGCACCGATCTTTTCGAAAGGTTTGTCATCTGAAAGTATCCGTAGATGGCAGATAGAGATTTGGGGACTTGGTGCGTTGGAGTGAGATCTTTGGTCGTCTGGTACCTAGGTAGTGCTGCAAGATCTGGAGTGAAGATGTCAATAATGTGATCTGATTCAAGAATTGGTACGTACAGTTACCAAGCAAAGTAAACAAAAGAGCGATGCAGAAAACGAACCTTCAAGTGCAAAGACAATGAGATAGCAAGATATTGTGGAAGGTTTAAATGCAAAATTTAAGTCAGGCAATTCACTTTTATGCTGATATTTCCCTCCTATTGAAGAATTGTACTCTCAGAGACAATAGTAGGCAGCAAGTATTGACGAGCAGACTTTTTACCTGTGGCCCAGCAACAGATTATATAGCATAGCTCACCGAGCCCCAAATAAGGCATGGAATCACGCGGCAATATTCAAAAGAAATAAACTCTAGAAATATGCCTTGATCTCTCCATGTCTCGATAACTCCGAGCTATAGTTTCTATATTTATTTAAGAACGCTCAAATATAGTAGCACTTCTCCACTCCTCTTAGGGTACTCGAACGCATGAAATTATCAAAGCTACTGTACAATTGGGCTCAGCCATACTTATCCTGGATTGTTGGTAGAAAGCTTTTCTCAAGCTGCTCAATCTTGCCTGTATCTCATTGTGAAGATATATGAATATCTGACGAATATGGACTAAGAAATACGGCCTTATAAGCAAGATTCTTGAAATGCTTGTGTGGGTGGTTGGTATTCCTCTTGGGCAGTATCGCTCAGATCTAGAAGGAAGCAACAAGCTGCAAGTGGCAGCTTGCACGGCATTGAACTCTTACCAATCCGCAGAAGGAGTTCTCGAAATGTGTTCAGAGCACTCCGTGGAGCAAACGCGGCGAGGTTCCGTTGATTTGGGTTATTGTTGAGACAACGCTTACCTATTTCGAGTAGGCATGGGTAAGAAAGAGGATGAGGTGGAGTGGAAGTGGAATAGGGGTTCACCAGTTCACCAGGTTGTCGTTGCACAAAAAGGTGGGTCTCGAGTATCTCCGCGTTCTGGACTATCGTTCTGGGACGTTACTGTATGTCATATGGACGGACTGATCCTCACATCAACCACATCTACCTTTTCATTTCGTACTATACAATCACTCTCTCACTGCGTTATTTTGGACGTTCGGAAGATGGCGTGGCCATACCCGTGAAGCAACTTGGCTCGCAGAAGAATCAATACACATCCATCGAGGATTACCAGTAGAACTTCCCGCATCGTCAGGCCTGGCAGATATCAGTAATTCGATTGCAAGGCTCAGTTATAGTCTTCCTGCTCCCAGCGAAGCTTGAAAGCACAGGGAGAACGTGGACGAATCCTACGATAGGACTTGGGACGGTAAGTAAGCAAACACATTACCATATTGTATTCTTTCCTTCAAGCATCGTGAGGCTATGCATGAATTGTATATTGACTGGCCTTCTAGCAGGCTCGTCCCATTAGCAAAATGCGACCATCCTGTTCGCCAGTAGAAACCACCAGAACGGCTTCTTCAGAGCCCATCAACAATTCCCGGCGTCGCCCGCAGACAAAACGACCAATGCCTCTCCCACCCCCAGAAACTCCACAGGCCGCTGCCTCGATTTGCATCGACGACAAAACATATCCAGTTATCGAGATCAGAAGTACTGGAGACGTAATACTCGATGTTTTCTTCGAAAACTCGAATGCCTGCACCAAGTCTATTTCCACGAAAATATCCAAGCCTACAGTACCTTCTCCTCGAATATTTTACCGTGTACGGCTTGAAACACTGAAGAAGAGCTCAATGTACTTCCAACATCTACTTGGCTCTACATTTGCAGAAGGGGTGGCTATTGCAGACACATTTGCACAGCTCGCCAAATCGAATCTGAATCCATCGGAAGTGGAAGCGGAAAAACTTCCCCGTATAAAGATTATAGAGGAAGATGTTGCGACCAAAACCATCGGAAGGGAGACTATCTTCTGTGATATGCTCCGCATAATTCATGGCGCTGTATGTGTTTATTGTGGTATCAGATACCAGATTGCTTCACAGACTAACGAAACTCAGGAGCACGTCACAAAGCCTTTTACGTTGAACTGCCTTACGGTCCTTGTTGTAATGGCCGACAGATACAACACTTTGCCGTCTATTGCTCGATATGTGCAGAAGACATTTATAAACTTCAAATATCCAGTAACATTGGACAAAAAGGCCGAAGAGACTCTCCGCCAGAAGATTCTCATCTTCTACCACACAGATCAGGCCTTGCGGTTTGCTTCAGCCTCGAAAGAACTCATTCTAAGAGGCTCGTCGAGATGGATCGGTGCCGATGAAACGACAAACGACTTCCAAACCGCATGGTGGGACCTGCCTGATGGGCTGGAATGTACGTATTGCTAGAGACGCGCACGGAATGGCACTTACTGATCTGAATCTAGGTGAACTCGCTCACCGACGAGCGTGTGTTCTTCGAACAATAGCCTCGGTTCAAACTCAATGCTTAGGTCTATACGCCTCAAAAGATAGGCAATGCCAGTTGGGATATGACAGCAGTGCAGCTTGTGACTCATTCCAGCTCGGCGAAATGATCAAGTTTCTCACAAAGAAAGACCTACTTTCTCTCGTCCCATTTCAAGCTGTCTCTCCTGAAGACCATGACTACATTTGGCCGGACGCCTATTCCGGAGACATAGAGAACCTCATAGGTCTCCTGCGCCAATGCCCAAGCTATCAGATTAACCAATACCATTCTCACTGTGGCCTCAGAACAAAACTTCTTCCAGCTCTTGACTACATCAAAAACTGTATCGAGACCGGAGTTGGTATCAAATTTGGCCGTTCCAAAAGCGATTGGGTCAACGATTCGTGGAGCGCAAGCAGTTCCACAGCCTCCAAGAAGAAGTCGTTCTGGGTTGGTGGTGGTAATGGTGATGAGGTGGACGTGGCTGGTGGGAAGCCTTACACCTTTGATTTCTCATTGGTGAAATCTAGAGCTGGTTGGGGAAACAATGATCTTGGGGCTGATAAATCTGCAAAAGCATTATTTACGGCTGAGAAATGGAGTTGGTTAAGGGAACATGAAAGTGATAATAAAATGCTCAAAGCCACTCCCCGATTGGGATATTAGATTAATTGATGAAATTCATCGTGTGAATTTCAACTGGCTTAGTGATAGCTGCTCGTGATTTCGGTATTATCTAGAGGAATTATATGTACTGCCAAAGACAGTCACGTTGCTAGCGATAATAGTAATTGATATTTCATGCAAATTTCTTCGTTATTTGGTAAGAAACGATTGATAGTCTCCGATCTTTCATTCGTGGTCATTTATCATGCATGATCCGTTTCACTTATCCGTATTCGCAACCCTCATACGTTTACCATCCCAGAAACCTCGTAAGTTCCACCCAGCCGTCACCCAGCCCCCAGAAAGTCAACGAGAAAAGTTTGAAGGCAACGCGCCAATGAAATCACAAATTAATATCCGCCATAGCCCGGTCCGGGAGGATATCCATGTCCGGGCGGGTATTGACCATAAGGAGGTTGCTGGGTCGGGTACGGCGGGTATTGACCTGGTGGTGGCCCACCCTGGAAGCCCGGAGGTGGAGGTGGAGGTCCTTGCTGCCATTGTTGAGGAGGACCACCGCCTCCGTACGAGGGATAAGGAGGCTGTTGCTGATAACCCTGCGGGGGTCCAGTATACGGATCATGGCCTTGCTGGTAGTTGTGCGGGGGTGGCCCACTATGATAGGCTCCTGGACCAGGAGCAAGATAGCCACCTGAAGAGGTTGGCCTGCTGCCGCCTGCATTTTGGTAACCGTAGTTTGGTGACAGAGGCGGGTGGCTGGGCGAACCTGTTTGTGGGGACGAGGTCATGTAGGATGCTTGGGGATTTCCGTCGTTGCCTGCCATGGAGCCTAGGTCTCGGCTTTGGATCTCGGTCCAGATGGAACCTGCAGTCTTCCCATGCCCACCCAATGCGCCATGCGAGTGGTGATCGTGAGCAGCGGCCTGCTCGCCGCTGACTTTGTGGTTCTTTCCAGCTTTGACAGAGGCAGATCCGAGGACACAATTGAGATCATGGGCATCGGGTTGCTCTTCAACCCATTTGCGCACGGTGTTGAACATGTTTCTTTGGATTTCGAGGCTTTCATCGCGGAGTGCCGGGTGGTGGAATGAGCGCAGGAGATCCGTCATTACTTCTTCGATTGGGACGCCAGGATTCTGCCAGGCGTAGAGAACTCGAGGAGTCACATATTGCAGGATAGTGGTTGCGACTCGGCCAGCACAACCGTTCAATTTGTTGGAGAAGTGATCCTTCGATAGCATAGAGTGAGTTGGGTTTGTGCAGTGAGGGTCATTCCATGGCTCGAATTGCTGATTGGCACTGATTTGATGTTTAGCAAGAATATCCTAAGATCGTAAACAGGTGTATGACTTACCTTGCTTCAACAACACCGGTGGATCCTTCCTTGAGGGATTTTGAAACTGCGTCAATGATGGGTCTCACGAATGGCGCCAGCAATGACAGAACGAAAACCGTTAAGGTCTCGCTGATCTTCTCAACTAGAGCTTCGAGACCTGGAATCTTGGCGATTGTGGCACTGATAGCCTTGACAACGCGATCTCTGAATTCGAGAATTGGATAGATCTTCTTCGCGGTTGTAACTGGGTCGAAGCTTTCTGACATCCCTGGAACGACATTGGAATGAGGAGGCGCCGCAAATGAATTGCCCGAATTGACGTCTGCTCTCGTATTGGCATTTTCATACTCCTGAGCAGCAGAATCTGCCTTGAGACCTCTGGCCGTCGCTGCCAAGCCATTGCCTTCCCCAGGAACCTTTGAAAGGAGACTGACAAAGTCTACTCCGCCTCCGCCAAAAAGTCCACGTTGACCTCCACCGCCACCTGCTTGGGCTTGTTCGGCACCTTTTAAAGCAAGATCCATCTCCTCGACCTCGGTTTGAGTAAAGTGGTCAGTTGCTTCACCCAAGACTGAATGAAGGAAATCTACAGCACCGAATGTACCTGTAACTAAGGGATATACCTGGTGGCCTCTGAGGTTGATTTCGGTTGCAGTGCCAGTATGGGGGAATACTTCGCGGTAGCCAAGCTCACGGAGAGCGAGTTCGCAATAATTCGTATGGGCCCCAAAATCTTCCATACAGTGAAGGCCTTGTCCAAGACATCTAGCGTGTTTGGGTCAGCAGGAAATCATGACTGCAATTCAAGTGTTTCCTCACCTCA
The DNA here is from genome assembly GCA_007821535.1 of Lachnellula occidentalis. Lineage (NCBI taxonomy): Eukaryota > Fungi > Ascomycota > Leotiomycetes > Helotiales > Lachnaceae > Lachnellula > Lachnellula occidentalis. The sequence continues at coordinate 11,108 of QGMI01000066.1, read as the reverse complement.
GAGCCTCACAGAGATCTGCTTCTCTCCCGCGGCTGTTTCCAGAACCATTAGTGTAGAGTCTGCCAAAGTGTATGCTTCGGGTGAAACTAAATTTCACATAACCTGCACTTGTGGCCCAGCCGCCGTTTTCATTGGCAATGTAATTCTTCATCCCAGTTTGCAGGTCAACTTCTAGCTCAATTTGTTGAACTGGACCTCTGAGGCGAGGATCAAACTTCCTGGCATCTGCATTATCGGCATCTAATATCTAGGTCAGTACTGAGCGTCATACCAAACAATGTTCATCAAACAATGTTTAAAAGTGCCTGGCCTTAATATAGGTATGATGTGATTCGGGAAGCGTCTCTTTCTTTTATTTGCGGCGCCGCTTGGTAACCTTACTGAATCAGTGGATCGGGCAAGTGAACTCTATACAGTGTGGTTTCTGTGCTTTTTTGAAGAGTGCATATACTCGAGACCATAACCCCAATCTAAGACCAAGATGTACGGGGTAGAGCAAAGCTGAGAAACACTTACAATCTTTTGGGTTGTCGACTGGTAATTTTGTTCAGTTAACATGTTCAGAGCCCAAGGGAAAAGAAAGCATACTGTGCTCTTCTGGTCTGTAGACTCCCAGACGCTCTTCGGTTACCTCGAATTCCCCTGTGGCATAGCCAAAGGACAAGAAACTCAAAACCCAGACCTAAGCTTTCTCAACATAAAACTTCGCACTACTGCAGGCGGGGTTCAAACCAGAATTCTGATAGTTGGTGCCGTAACACCTTTTAGGCTTCCCACGTCAACAGCCTGGGAGTAATCTATAATGGACACATTAGTAAAAGTGTGTTTACAGCTGGCTGATGCGCGATGGCGGAAAGAGATTTACCCCTCAACCAGTTTCCAAAGTATACTCTCTTTACCATCATAGAAGTCCATTTATGCCCATGAATAAAAGACACGGTTTTCAGAAAGTCCTCTATGTCACCATGTCGGAAGTTCATGCCTTCGATCTGTGCGACGCTAGGAATGTTCCCTGCTCCGAAGGAGTGAACTGGTGTAGGTAGAATCAAAAGTACGAGACATGATATAAAGATCACGGAGCTCAAGGCGGACGACGCCATATTGGGTGGAAGTCGAGATGACCGTCAGATAAATATCACAGGTATCGTATCTTACTTGAAAGTGACGGCAAGTTACCATACGATAAACGATACTCTGCTTCCAGGATGATGACTGGTTAACCGAAAATATGCCCGTCACAGGACAGGGTTCGCATTAAGTGTGATGGTCACGTGATGGCTCATACTCCCAGGGATGAGTAAGCGGCGGATACACCGGAGACTCGGCTTTTGCCACGCTGCGAAATGAGCATGCGATATTTGATAAAAGTCTCCTGTCAAATCACGCTGTCAGGGGAATAGACTAGTCAATAAAAGGTTCTTCAAGTCCCTCCTTTTGACATCTTGCTCTGAACTTTATCCTAACATCTATCAAGAAGCTTTGTCATTTGTTCCGGGGCCAATAGCTTTAACAACCACCGCGACGATGTCGCCCTCTCGCACGCTCCCTACGTTTCTCTCGTCCGAGGTGGCCGCTCACGACAATGCCAAAAGCTGTTATGTTATCATGGGCACTCGCGTCTTCGATGTCACGGATTTCATAGACAGCCACCCGGGTGGTGGAGAGCTGGTGCTGGAATTTGGAGGAAAGGACGTCACGCAGATATTGAAGGACGAAGCGTCTCACACCCATTCCGAAGCTGCCTACGAAATACTGGAAGACTCCCACGTTGGATTTGTCGCCACAGAGAAAGTTATAGATACCGCAGTCAAAAGTTCGCATCCAGACACCATTGTACCACTTCCACCCACACAGAATGGATTGAAGGAATTGAAGCAGAATGGTGCTGCCGATGCCCCAGTCTTCGCAAGCACTGGCATGTCCTCAGAGGAGGATCTTTCGAAAGAAACCGACCTTACCAACGATTACAAGACATACAAGTTCCTCGATTTGAACAAGCCATTGTTGCTGCAGGTTTGGTTTGGTGGATTCGAGAAGGATTTCTATCTCGAACAAGTGCACCGACCCCGCCATTATAAAGGAGGAGCTTCAGCCCCGATCTTCGGGAATTTCTTAGAACCACTTTCGAAAACAGCTTGGTGGGTCATACCTGTGTGTTGGCTACCCCCTGTTACCTATGGTACATATATTGCGAATGCTGGTCTTTCGAGTACGGTGGAACAGATCGCATATTGGGGCTTGGGTCTCTTTTTATGGACATTGGTGGAATACATACTTCACAGATTTCTATTCCATCTCGATAAGTAAGTAATGTCATCTTGCCTCCGCAAAACGATATCTAACCCCGAAATAGGTTCCTACCCAACAACAGAGTTGCCTTGACGCTACATTTCTTGCTCCATGGCATTCATCACTACCTTCCAATGGACAAGCTTAGGCTAGTCATGCCACCTACTCTTTTTCTAGCCCTTGCTACTCCATTCTGGAAGCTTGCACATTTCGTGTTCTACTGGAATTGGTCGGTAGCGACAAGTGTGTTTTGTGGGGGTATCTTTGGGTACATTTGCTATGACCTGACACACTACTTCCTGCATCACAAGAATCTGCCAAGCTACTGGCGGGAATTGAAGAAGTACCATCTTCAGCATCACTTCATGGACTACGAAAATGGTTTCGGGGTAACCAGTTGGTTCTGGGATAACATTTTCGGTACTCGGCTTGCGCCTGCTCCCGTAAAGATCTTGTAGGAGGAAGCAAGCTATCGATAGGTTGATCGTCGACGTGGAATGATGTGATGATGTACACAGTAGTAATGGGGAGGTACTTTGGGCGTTGGCCGGTTTGAAATTAAGGCTTTAGGAGACATGAGCTGGACACTCGTTAACCTATGAATTCTGTAACAACTACCTTATAATACCTAATAATAAATTCGATTCCTTGAAATATGTTCTTTATTGCGCTTTGAAAGCAAAGACCAATTTTTCTCCAAAAGAGCTGTCAAATTCTGATCAATAGAATCTCTGGCCAAATTTGCCTAAACAGTATCGAGTCACATGATGAGTAGGCTACAAGAATATTTTCCTAGCTCGGTAGATTCCTTCCGCAGAAAGTCATCACACGACACGGTACCACAACGCCCAGACATCGATCAATTCTTTATATGGGAATTTCCATCGCTCTGACTCACTCACAGGCACAATTGTTGTAGATTAGGATCAACTACGAGAAGATCTTTCCAAGTCCACGAATACATTCTCGTCAAGATGTCCACCCTGGATGTTGAGGCTCTGCTAGACTCGACTGCGAATGCCCCCCCATCGACCAGAACGGAACTGCAAAGCCGAAGGATGGTGATGACCGACATAAAACAGAGCGAAATGACCGACGTGATCGAGAGCGTAACCGTGACGGCAGCAGAGATCGCGACCGAGATCGGAAGCGAAGAGATCGCAGCCGTGACAGAGTGCGTAGGGAGACAAACGGAGATAAAGAGCTGATTGGTACACCTACAAGTGATCATGGCAGTGCGCAAGGAAGTGTCAAGAGTAGGCGTAGGAGCAGAAGTCGGGATGATGACCGCCGGCACTCACGACGTCACAGAGACAGCCCCGACGAGGCCGGCCGTAGAGATGGAGACTTCTATCGAGGAGGTGGTCGTCCTCGCTCACGCTCTAGGAGTCCCAACAGATACTATCGGCCCCGTGGAGGGGATCGCCGCGACCGCGACGACATAGAAAACAAACCGAGGGATGATCGTCGAGGAGGCCGAAACGAAGGTCGTCGTCAGAGTAGAAGCCCAAAACGAGAGAACACTCCTCCCTTGACGGAGGATGAGCGTGATCGTCGCACGGTGTTTGTTCAACAGCTTGCTGCTCGTCTTAGGACTAAAGAACTCATAGCTTTTTTCGAAAAGATTGGTCCCGTTAAGGAGGCCCAGATTGTCAAGGATCGTGTTAGTGGCAGATCGAAAGGGTATGTAATTCTCCGAGCGTCTCTAATTCATTTGCTAACCTGTTTGTAGTGTGGGCTACGTTGAGTTTAAGAACGAAGAATCGGTCCCTGCTGCTATACAACTCACTGGTCAGAAGCTCCTAGGAATCCCAATTATTGCTCAGCTCACCGAAGCCGAGAAGAATCGCCAAGTCCGCAACCCTGAAGCTACTGGTAACAATCCGAATCAGATCCCTTTCCATCGACTGTATGTGGGTAATATACATTTCAGCATCACTGAAAGCGATCTACAGAATGTTTTTGAACCTTTTGGCGAGCTTGAGTTCGTTCAGTTGCAAAAGGAAGAGCAAGGTCGTAGCCGAGGCTATGGATTTGTCCAGTACGTTGTGTCCCAAATACATCGAGAGCTTTGCTAATACGTGTCAGATTTCGTGACCCCAATCAGGCGCGTGAGGCATTAGAAAAGATGAACGGGTTTGACTTGGCTGGTCGCCCGATCCGTGTTGGTCTTGGAAATGATAAGTTTACTCCCGAATCTACCGCGAGTCTACTGCAGAGATTCCAAGGGCAGAGCCACCAACAACAATTCCAGGGTTCTGCATTTTCCGGAGCTGGCGGGCGTGGTCCCCAAGCCGCCAGCGGGAGCAACTTTGATCGCGCAGGTGGCCGTGATAACGACAAGGGTGCTGGGGGTGCCAGTGCCTTGGATGACACCGACGTTGGTGGCGTAAACTTCAACAATTATAGTCGAGATGCATTGATGAGGAAGCTGGCCAGAACTGATGAACCCGCCCCAACTTCAAACGGCCGCGACGAGAGGCGCGAGATCTCGAAGCCAAAGACGGAGACCAAGCCTCTTCCAGTCAATGTCAACATGGCAAGTAGATGCGTTGTCCTTAAGAACATGTTCGACCCTACTGAGTAAGTATTCCCACACTTATGAAATCCCAGTGCTAACAATGTGTTTGCAGAGAAGAAGGTGATGCCTGGGAAAAAGAATTGGAAGATGATGTCCGAGCAGAGGCTGAAGAGAAATATGGCCACGTTGTTCACATTGCTTTAGATCCCAACTCCCAGGGCGACATTTACCTGAAGTTCGACCGAGTACAAGGCGGAGAGAATGCCATCAAAGGTCTAAATGGCAGATACTTTGGAGGACGGATGATAAGCGCTACTCCTGTTGTGGATGCAGTCTACAGCAGTTTGTTCTCACGCACCAAAGCTATCTAAGATGCTAATCCCGCCCCTTATGCTGGTCTTTAGGGACACGTCTGGTATGTTGAAACACTACTCCGCGAACACAAAACCCTCTGACATCGCTCCAGATTTTGTTGCAGAAGTCCTTCCAGTACGCCATACCCTACGACTCGATTTCGCTGTTACCCACCCACAACATGTTCCCCCATTACAGGTCCTTTCGCTCTAAAACGATATTCTGGACGTCGGAATTTGATATCTGGAATTGGCAGACTATATCGAGAGCGCTGCTGATTTCGTTCAACTGCAGGAATTCCTCATCATGTGGCTACAACTTTCTCGCCCTCAAATACCCGAGCTTATAACTCTGGACCCAACTGATTGCACATACTTAGGGCAGTTCGCACACAACTTGCTTTTTCCTTTCCCTCTAATTGTAGTATTTGTTTATGTAGAGAATATGAAATTATATTAGAAGTATTTGCTCTCTACGTGATGTTCTTGGCTTGGCGACCACAAGTCGTGATGATGCCAAGGCCAGTTTGTTTATTCGGTGTACATTTACTTCCACTTTCCGGGCTAAGATTTGACTGCCCACCGACTCCACTGGCACGGTGTCTATGTTCACTTCCAAATCTAAATGCTACTCATCTCACAAGAAATATTTTAGCTTAACGAAGGTCATAATCGCAGACTTGTGGTGTTTCCATGGAATTTTTCCTGGGTTGCTGTTTAGCCACTTCTGCTTCTATTTGTAACATTCTGTAAGCCGTTACATTACGTTTGCATTTGTTTTGAGAAAGCAGAGAATAGGGTATTGATTGTAAGTGTGCAAAGCCGGGGATGCCTAATTTTAAGTATGGGAAGTGATGGCCTGGTGGAGATATCTGCATCTGGCGTTGAGTATATCTTGCAAGAATGCCAGAGTTAAAGAGGCCTTTATCTCAAAGATACTGTCTACTGAGATGCGTTTGCTGCTTCAAGTGATGATTTGATCCTTGGTGATCTTTGCAAGGGACACAACGACGGGTAGAGAGCACTTTTTCTTGTTGACGAGTTTCCGGTGACGTGCATGCTTGCTGAAGTTAGGTAGATGTCAGTCAAAATTTGTTGTCTTCTTGAGTGTTTGTGGCCTTTTTGCGGAGCACTTGTTCACCTCACGACAGCAATTGCAGAGTCAACAACCAAACACATAGAATTATCTACGGAAATCCGAGACAGCAGTATCATGGATAAGTAGTTCTTCGTCCACCCCCGTCTTCACAGGAAAAGTCATCAACACATCTGAAATGTTGAATAGATATGTAGCTCCTGCAAACAAATTATTTGCCTTTGATTCTAAGTCTATATGAATCTATATCGCCCCAGCGGGCTGGCCGATGATCTCAAAACAGCGGAAAATTAAAGGCTGAAATCGTTGTTCGATTCATCGATTCGGGGTTTGGCTCGAGGTAACTCGCTAATATGAGGGCTTTGTAGCATCTGCGTACGTGGGACATCGTTGGCGAACGTTGTGAATACTTCCCAACTCTACTATTCGCTATATCGTATGTCTGATGTAGCAGACATGTAGGTAGCCGCCTGTTCTCGCCGCCATTACGGTACTTCTCCCCTAATCCTTTGGCTTTTGATGGCCGAATTACTTGAATTGGTGAGTAATTCTGTCCTGCTGGAAGTTCTGGATGGTGGAACTGACTTGCAAGCTATATAGGAATGTCACCTCTATGCTGCAGAGTCAGAGCACTATCTTATAGCAGCCACTGCCCTTCCATCAGTCAATTTTCCAGAAAAGGTGTTCATGGGGGAAATTCACCGAAAGTACGTGCTTTGTTGAAGGTCGAGAGGGAAGGTCACTCATGCAGCAAAGGGACTTTCATAATCCGTCAATCAGTTCCTCAGAGATAAAAAGATCGTTTCCCGTGGTTGATTTGGAAGATTCATGAAGTCTTGGAATCGAAGCATCCTTCAAATGCACAACTATTTGCCTACAGTACGGCATGTTTCCCCCCTGCAATTCACCATCCGAATTAGACAGAATTCCATGTCACATCTTTCTCGGAGACATTTTAGGCCGCAATCATTTTGCGATTCATTCTTCCGCACGTCAACCTTCCTGCAGCTTCCTTCCCTACCTTGTTTAGTCAAGCTCTCCCCACGACGCAAAGCCTGTCTTCTTCCTCAACACCAGCGTCTACAACCCCGTCCCCATCTGACCCCTTCGTTCTGGCCCACGCACAGCTTTAACAACACCTACTCCTTCGAGCATCATTTTCTTATCCCTACATTCATTAACCCCACAATAGTCGCTACTTCCTTTCTGTCGCCTTCAAGTTTACTGGACGACACAAAAGCTCTGATTTCGCCCCATTCATTCACTTCTACCTCTCATATAATTGCGAAATCTATCGAATCCCGACATCCTCTCCTTCATCCTCTCCATCATCTTCCACAGCATGTCTCACAGACCTAATGTCTATACGAGTCCTAGTGCCTCCGGGTTGGTTAGAGCTGCTTTCGAAAGCGGCCGCGATCGAGGACATTCCGCAACACCGAATCCGATGATGCAGAACCAGCCCATACAGCAACCAGGGTTGATAGTCAATGGCAACAACAATATTTCTGGATTTGCCGCCCAGTCAAACATGAGCCAGCAATCAGTTCGCTCTGGGCCCTCCCAAAGCTCAGCGCTCCAAAGCCAAGGGGGAGCCCCAATCAACATGCCAGCCGGTTTCACAAGTCATCCCAATACCAGCCAGAATTCGGTCCGGTCTGCTGTGGGGCCTCAGAATGTGCAGAGTCAAGGTCGTCAAAGCAGCAACCAGTCTGGACCTACAATTCACCCCAGCACAAGCCAGAATTCTCTGCGTTGGGGAGGGCCTCAAAGCCAAGGACCACCACTTAGTATCAACCCGCCGCGGTTTGCTAATAACCAGAACCTTAACCAGCAATCATTCCGGTCTGGACATTCTCAGGTGCAAGGCGGTCCCTTACACAATCGAAATGACAGTTCAAGTAGTGGCAGCTCCGATGACTCGCTGCAAAGATTCAATGGTAACAACTCGAATCCCGCCGTGTCAATGAGTTTTGGCAGACCATCACCTTCTCAACAGTCGCAGAGTCGCGGTTCGATGAATCCTCCTCACGTAAGATCCACGCCCTTGTCGTCTTGCTGTACTGACCATGTAATCAGAATGCTGCCGTTTGGCTTTCGACAACCTTCAATGAAAGCCTGAAGTCTCTTCAAGACAAAATCCTGAGATTCAACGGAACCAAGGATTTCCAGCAGATGTTGCTGGATGATGTTCGAATCATCGCACAGGGTTTCAATAAGAATCTGCGACAATTGCAACAAACGTTTGAGAATCTCCAAAACGAGAAAATCGACCTCGGACAACAAATGGAAAAGGCCTTTCAACGAATCGAGGAAATCGAGCAAAGGCTGCAAAAGGTAGATTCTGAGCGCCGAATTGCTCTCCAAGAGAGAGACGATATCACCCGAAAATGCGGACAATTAACTCTGAAGAGTCAGCGCGATGACGAGGAACTTAAGATGCAAGGTCAGATGGTGGACGGCAAACGAGCTTTATGGCTTGGAACAAACCCTGACCCAAGTCCTCGTCGAGACTCCATGATGCATCATATGTCTCTTCCCCGGATAGGCAATGATCCTTTCGATTCGCCGTCGAGGAGTCATAGTTCGAGGATAGGAAGTAATTCCAATTTAGGTTCTCCAACAACTTTGAGTTCGTTCCCAACCTTGTACAGCGACTCTTCACGAAAAGGATCACCAAGCCAGTCACGACGCCGTCGCAACAACCTTGTCAGCGACTTGCCTCTGGGTAATTCCTCGGGGTCACATTCCATGCCCACTGGCACGGCGCGGCCAGATCTAAACCCACGGGGATATTACGAGCCCGGACCGGGGGCAGAGTATGGAGACGACCACGAACTTTCTAAACGGCCCAGATTTGATTCTTCACCAGCTGAGATAAGCGAATTCATGGAACCGGTACTCCATGCATACGAAGAAAGGCTTGGGAGGTTATTCGCCATGATTGAGGGATGGGCTAGGTCATACTCATCCATTCCTAACCCGAGCGCCGACCAGCGCATACCAGGTTCAGAACAAGAGGTTTGGGCTTTTGTGCTGAGTTGCTTGTTTCCCTACAAGGTCCAAGATGCACACACACACGCCATGGCTCTACTACGAGATCCTGAAACTAGATCCTGGCTTATCATGAGAGTGATAACTCAGTATTGTGTCAACGTGGTTTTTAGTGCGAAGGCCTGGTCCAAATATAACCGGAGTGTCGAAGAAATTCTCATCGGAATCGAACAGGGAATGGAAACAAAAAGCAAGTCAAGCCTGTTCATCTACTTGGATTGAAAACTAACGACATTAACAGAGACGCCAAACGAGGGTCGCCAGAAGTTCGTTGACGAAAGGTCTCAGGCTGTTAAGGCTATATATAACGCCCGCGACTACCAAAACTTTCGCCAAGGCCAAATTGATCATCACTTCCTTGAGCTCCAGAAGTTAACGGCATATTTTCTAGACACGAACGTCAATCGGAAAAATTGTTTCACGGATCTTCAGGGGATTATACGAGCCGCTTGGGACATCTCGGCCAAGATGAACACCTCCAAAGCGGAGTTTCCCACACATTTCCCCCACACTGGTACGAAGTTCGGCGGACCAAAATCAATGATCTCGAAGGACCGTCCGGCCGAGGACCCGACAAGGCTTCAAACTCAACAGACCAGGGTAAAATTGAGTATTACTCCAGCCATCACGCTTCATGAGGATATGGGTACCACGGTCTACATCAAGACCTTTATCTTAGCCACTGTCCTCGTAATGGATTAGTAACCGGATCATAGCTAACTTCCATTGGGTATATGCAATTCTTCTGATTGATCGTTCTGGTATCTTTGTCACATTCAGCTTTGCTCAAAGCAACAACCAACCCATCGCCTTTCTGCTGCTATCGCGCCCATACTGGCACATTGTCTTCGAAGTCTCTCTTTCTGCTAGGGTTTCAGACTGACCCTCTAACACCACTTGGTTCTTCAGCGTGATTCACAATCGCCTGATCTGCGCTCCACTTAGCCTGTGGCACTTTATTCCATCAAGAGGGAAATGTTGCAAGTACGATCTCCGGGCCTCCTGGGAGCACAAATATCTTTATGAAGGGCATGTGTGCTGCAACATCCTCCCCATTCGACTACTCACGGGTGGCTGGCTGCAGTATCCTATTGCATGGTCAGCCTTTCAACTCCATACACCACTTACTCAGTTATGTACCAATACCAATATTCCCTTGCATAAAGAAAACATATTTTACGGCTTATAACGACACAAAACTGGGCTCTCTTGTTCTTTTCCGCCTATACTTGTTGATGAGATGGACTTACTAGCGTGCTCGTGGTAACACTCTTGTGGTACTATATCGACAGCACAGCTTGGATGGATGGATTAGAGCTACTCTGGATGGATTTCTTTGCTCTCTCTGCCCAACTCTCGAAGGATGAACCTGCTGCTTGCATATTTCTAGATCGCAGCAGTGGTCTTCTTATGGTACCCGGGTTGAACTCTTATGGTGGCGTTTTCTACTTCCAGCGGACTTCTTGAAACATTTACGACGGCAGCTGGAGTTTATATACTGCGCTTTTGAGCTTAGACTGGGTTAGCCGGATGATATGCCAATGAATCATGAGGCGGATTTCTTTGCATATACCCTTAGCATTCATAAGAATTGTTCTGCTATCGCAAGAATACCACGATGTGCAATATTTCCATGGCGTGAATGTGAGATTGGTGCTGGGAAAATACGCTTCGTAAAGGAGAATAAGGGGTTGGACGTGCTCTACGGGTGGGAAATAAACGGCCGGTTTTGGCACCCTTTCAAAACTTGAACACCTTAATATATATAGATAGAAGAATAATCCGAAAATTGTCC
>QGMI01000065.1:0-75965 GCA_007821535.1 Lachnellula occidentalis | reverse complement strand
GAAAAAAAATAAATCTAAAATTTAGCCTTCTTAGTATACTAATTATATAATATATAGATTTTAAGTATTATATCCTAAAATACTTACTTAAAGACGTTTTAAATCTAATTCTAATTAATCTAAGTTAAAGAGCATATTATAATTAGTTAGAATCTAAAAGTAATAAGAATCTACTTAAGGTTTAACTATATAGCTATTAATCTTATATGCTTAAGGATTTTGGTATTCCTTTGCCAAGAAATGCTAAGGAATAGACATTTACCCCTCCTATACCTCTCTTTTTGCCTTTTCTTATAATAGCTAAATGACTAGCGCTTAGAACTATATAAAAAACTATATAGAGGCATACTTAAGTATAAGAATTAATACTATCTAGTTGGATTTATAATTAGAAGGCTATTTATAAGATAAATTATAGTTTTATAATCTTTTTACTTAATTTTCACTTAAATCTACTTTACTATACCTTATAATACTTAACGACTAGCGCTTAGAACTATATAAGAGTTAGTATAAACTAGTTACTAAGTATAAAGTATAATACTATAGAATTAGATTTTAGAATAAAGTAGTAATTATAGAGCAAATTATGATTTTATAGAGTTTTTTATCTATTTTATTTTAAGGTCTATTAAACTAACGCTTAGAACTATATAAAAAAGTATATAAAGAGGTAATAAAGTATAATAGTCTATAATATCTAGTTGAAATTCTAATCATAAAGGTATTTATAAGATAAACTATAGTTTTAAAATCTTATTTACTTAATTTACTCTTAAATTTATTTTGCCGCGCCTTAAAATACTTAATAACTAGCGCTAAGAACTATATAAGAGTTAGTATAAACTAGCTACTAAGTATAATGAATAATACTATAAAGTTAGATTTTAGATTATAATAGTACTTATAGAGTAAACTATAATATTATAGAGTTTTTTATCTATTTTATTATAAAGTCTATTTTACTTCTCTTTAAATTTCTTAGCGACTAGCGCTTAGAACTATATAAAAATAAGTATAGAGTAATTACTAAGTATAAAGAGTAATATTACTAATTTAGATTTTAGATTAAAGTAGTATTTATAAGATAAAATCAAAAATCAAAAGTCATATAATTATACTTTACTAAAATCAGGATATATTTAGTCATAGCATAATAAGGAGGCATAAATTTAATATTTACATTCTTTCTACTAGAAGGGGCTATACTAGAGATAATAATTTATAGATAGTATATTATATAAAAGTGTACTTGTTGAGTTATTATAATCGTAGTATATAAAAATCGATCTCAAAAAAGTGATATTCTCGCGAAGTAGAATTCTCGCCAAAATGGCAGATTGATACTAGTTAGTTGCATTGCTGTAATACGATCAACGGCGTCTCTATTTATACACGAGGCGTGATGATAATGATAATGATAATGATTATGATTAATATCTAGCAAAATATAGGTAAAACTTATAGATCTAGGGACCTCCTAAGGAGTATAGAGACGTACTAAGCTTAGGAATTATATATAAGATAACTTATTAAGAAAGACATTTTATATAAAGAGCGTATAGCTAAAAGATTATATAATTATAATCTTCTCTTATATTTAGGATAGACTATAAAGAAATTTTAAAGTAGATAGAAGAACCTAAAAGTAAATACTTAAAAGAGTAATAGTTTAATTAGCTATAAGGCCTTAGTATTATACTATATGTATAGTAAGAGTTTAGGCCTAAGGGCAAAAGATAAAAGAAAAGTAGTAGTATTAAATAAAAGTGATAAATATCTCCTAAAAGTGCCTAAAAAACCCTTATCCCTTAACTTTAAAACTGATATTATATATAATCTCACTCTAGTATCTACTTTAGTAGGACTAAGGAGAGGTTATCTAAGGGACCTACTAACTATATATATAAATAGAGTAAGAAAAGGTAGTTGCAACCTTAGTATTTGCTACTATATATAGTCTTGCTTATATGTAAAGCTCTTATATTACTTAGTAGACTTTTACTATTAAGAGGCACGCTTCTACTAGAACTAGTTATAGTTAGAGCCTTTAAAAGGGCGCTATAACTATTCGTAAGATTTTAGGCTAGGTTAGTAGGCACCCTTTATTATACTATTCTATTCCTACTAGTAGGAGCTATAATAATAAATTTTTAAGACTCTAAGGTCATACTATAACTTTTACTTTAATAGGACTATAAAGTAGTTTAGTATCTTAGCTTTATAGTTATAGTACTTCTTTCTTTCTTATATTTCTAGTAAGTAAAGGTTATAGTACTAGTTAAGAATCCTCTAAGAATATAAAACGCTAACTTAGAAGGTATATGAAAGTATATAAGTATTATATAGAAAAGTGCATTTAAGTAAAGACTAATTCTAATAGGTATAGATACAAGTATAGAAACTTATAGTATCTAGAAGCTTAGCAAACTAGTATAGGGCTATTAGAAGGCTTTAAAGGTAAGTAAGTCCTTCTTTCTTATTAAGTAGAAGTAAAATAGGCCTAATTAGCTAGTAGAGAAACTTTTACTTTATCTTATAATAGTAAACTATATAGTCTAGCTTTTTATCTTTTCTATAAGAGTAAGTAAGTTTTGTATTAGAGTAATCGAATTTAGTATAGTACTAGTAAAAGTCTCTATATGAAGAGCGAATTGCTAGTAGTTAATAAAGAGTAGGCCTTAGAAGCTCTAGCTTAGAAAGAGGCTTAATAGTATAAGTTAGGCCCTAGTTCTTATACTAGTTAGATAGCGATTCTTTATTAATTGCCTACTAGTCTTCCTATACCTACTAGCAAAGGGACTATAAGACTAATCTAATCCTACTGACTATTAGCTAAGAGGCTAGGCCTATATCCTAGACTAGGGTCAATACTCCTATATTAGCAAGCTTGTCTACTACCTTATTACCCTCGATTTTGGTATGCCCTAAGGCCTAGCAAACTTTAATATTATAGTTCTCTATTACGCCCTAGTAGTTATAGAAAGCCTATTATAAAGATAGGAAAGCGTCTCTCTAAATGTACTAGATAACTAAGGTACTATTAATATATAGCTAGAAGTACTACTAGTTTACCTTAAGAGCGAGTTAAATAGTATATTAGAGTCCTTTCTAGGCCCTAATTGCTTCTATATTAAAGATATATAATAAGCTATTAATCAAGCCGCAGCCCTTAGCTATTTGTTAGCTAGCCTAATAAATAGTATACCTATAGCCTACTTAATACTACCTGTCCTTATACTTCTTTAAACTATTAAAGAAAATAGTAATATCTATCAAAAGAAGCTCTACCTACTACTTTTTAAAAGTAGTAGATATAGTCTTCTTATCAATTCCTCTTATTAGGTCGGTCTAGTACTCTAGTAAGAAGTAAAAAGAGGAAAGTCTAGGTTAAGGGATTACTAGAAGGACTACTTCTAGCTATTATACCTTAGTCTTTATAATTTGTCTTATCCTAATACCTCTTCTTCTAGTAATTATAAGAGGCGTGATCTTCTTAACTAGGAGATATCCTAGGTTGATAGTTTAGAGTCATATTATAAATCGTAGTTTAGTCTCTTTAAGAGCTACTATTATAGAAGGGAGACTAGAGTCCTAGAAGAGTAAGACTATAGGTATAGTATACTAGATTAGGAGTACTCCTCTAGCTATAAGAGCAAGCGTCTTTTTAACTAGGTCTATATACTAGCCGTTTTAGGCGCTTACTAATACTTCTCTATCCTACCTCTAAATGTATAGGAGCTTCTTTTATCTAGTATACTATAACTCTATACTATAAAGTACTAAGGGTAGTATATATGTGATAACTACTTTCTAGAATAAGGAGGCTAGTAGGCTATAGATTATATAAGCTAGGCCCTAGATATAGTATACTACCTTTCTTGCCTTAGCTATACATTTAGTAATATACTATTAAAACGTGAATTTTCTATTAAACTAGACTCTAAGCTACCTTAGGGCAGGCTAGTCCCCTTCCTTCTCTACTATAGTAATCAGGTATAGAATGAGCCTCTCGTTTATAATATAGTCTAGGGTATAGTTATAATTACTCCTTATAAGGTAGATTATCTTAAGCTTCTTTAGGGCAAAAGCGATTTTATTAGTATTATCTTAGGCAATAATTAATTATATGTCTTCTATAAGTAGTACTATATTATTATCAAGTAAGTTAGAGACCTAGTATAGGCAGATATTATCTATATAGCTAAAGCATAGAGTCATATCCTACTATAGGAGTTCTACTAGATAGAGCATATAAAGGACTAGTGAGAGTAGGGAACCCTAAGAGGTACTATAGCTAACCTTATAGTATAGAGTAGTTGAAGTTTCTAGCTAGACTTATACGTCCTTATCTATAAGAAATAAGTTAATAAGTATAAGGAGTTAGAAGGGAAAGCTTTATATAGTTATATATTTAAGCAGCCTGTATTTTAGTAAGGCATTAAAGGCCTCCTAGATATCTATTATAACTATTATAATATTATGCCTAGCCGTAAAAGCTGCCTCTATATTATAAGTAAAGGTAGTAGCTAGGTCTATTACTAAGCGTTTTAGCAAGGCTCCCTTATATTATAGGCTGAGGATTCCCTTAGTAAGCATAGTCTAAGAGATCTAGTATACTATAATACGCTCTAGTCTCTTAGTAATATAGGAGAGTAGGGTAATTAGTCTTTATAACTAAACTGACTTCTTATCTAGGTTCTTCTTACCTACTTTAGGTAGTATTACTACCTTAGCAAGCTTTTATAATTTTAGGAAGTAGCTATAAAAAAGGTATTATAAGTAGAGACTATAAATCAAGTCCTAGATATGCTTCTAGTAGGCGTTTAGAAGTTATACTATAACTTGGTCTATCCCTAGGAAGGTACTTAAGACTCCTATTATATATCTATAAACCTCTTCTAGTATTATACTTATACTCTATAGTAGATGCCCTATCCTATCCTAGTCCTAGAAGGGGTTAGAATTAAGGTTATCCTTAAAGCTAAATCAGCCTAGTACCTCTCTTTAAAGTATCTCTACCTTTTTTATTATATCTTTAATTATTACCCTATTTACCTTAAAAAGGGGAGCCTTTAGGTTCGATCTAAGCTTATACTATCTAATGACCTTATATAGGGATTTATTACTATTAATGCTATTAATAATTATCTTCTAGTAATCTCTCTTTACTTTTTAGACTATTAAGAGGAATTCTCTAGTCTCTAGTATTAGCTTCTTATCTAGGTTCATATTATAGCCTCTAAGGTAGGTATAGTATATATTTTAATATTTATCTATCTACTATAGGGCTATATATCCTTTACTATAAAACGATTCCCCTACTGTCTAAATAGCAGACTAGAAGACCCTAGTAAGGCTTTTAATAATATTATCAATTTAGTTAGTATTAGTAACTACCTAAGGGCTTAAAAGCTAGGCTACTCTAATCTCTACTAGGCTTGCAAACTAGGGGAGCTTAGAGTCTAGTATCTTATAGTTTACCTATTTAAGAAAGACTTTACCTCTTCTTAAGATAATTATTACCTAAGTTTCATAGTCTAAGCTACTATATATATCAAGTCAGACTATAGATTAAGCAAATAGAATATTAGAGAAAGTAAGGTCTAGTATATATCTATATCTTTAGGTAGGCTCTTCTAGTATACTAATAAAGTCTATTCTGCTAGAGCTAGACTATTATACGAGATCCTATCCTCTATAAACGGACTATACTCTAGGCTTAAATATATTATACTATGTATTAAAATCCCCTCTAATAAGGTAGCTATTTAGGGGTAAGAGATATATAATATAGTTTATTACTTCTAGTATATTTAGCTACTAGTAGGCGTTTAAGATAGGGTAGTCGTTAACGTCTATCTAGAGTAGATCCTAACTCTTAATAAGGCGCCTTTATTATACTTTAAGGCTAACCCCTTTCTATATATAAGTTATAATATAAGGCTTCTATACCTTCTATTCTTCTAGCTCCTTGCTATCCTAGGAGTTAACTAGTAAGTAATAGTTAAAGCCTAGGTAGTTTTAGGTTTTAGTCCTAGGAAAAGTAAAAGGTTCTTAAATATAAATTATATTTATATTTTCTATAAATACTACCTAGAGTTAGGTTAGATAGTAAGGTAATAACTTGCTAATATTAGCCTAGTAGACTTATATATCCTTAGGTCCTTTGCTATAGTAATTACTATAGCGCCCTTTTTAGTATCCTAATATTTAAGTTTAGTTTTAAAGGTATTAATATCTATAAAAGTTTTAGATAGAAAGTTCTAACTTCTTAGATTTATATTCTCTTAAGATAAACTTACTAGGTTAAGGTTCTTTCTTAGTACTACTCCTCTCTAGGGGCATAAGCTAGGGGCAAGGAGGCCTATAGGCTCTTATAAGCCGTTTATTGCCTAGGAAGGAGTCTAGGAGCTTAAGCCTGCCTTCTTATATTTAAGTACTATCTAGCCTCATTTTCTAGTTAGGGCCTAAAGAGCTACTATAACTACGCTTTATCTAGAAGAGGGCAGGGCCTATAATAAGGCGTTATCAGGTTAGGTTTAGGGGAGGGGCTATTTAGTCTTATAGTCTATAGGCTTAGCTGTATAAGTGTCCCTAAACTCCCTATCCCTATATCTTTATATCATATTAAGTTGCTTTTTTATAAGGTAGATAACTTTCCTATTCTTTCACATTAAAGCTACTAGGCAATAGTCGTAGCTAGCCTAGAAGGGGCCGTAGCAGTTAGCGTAGTAGGCCTATCCTATATAGTTTAGTCTAGAGGTACTAGTATACTAGTCGATTCATATACTATAGTTCTTGCAGCAGGCATATCTAGTATAATATGCTAGTATATAGAAGCCCTAGTAGCCGGGATCGTATTAGGTAAACGCTAGCTTCTTATCAATAGGCTTCAATAGCTTACTAGTATTAAAAAGCCGGAAAAGGCAGACTAGCTTAAGGAAAGAGATTATCTAGGTAACCTTGCCTATACTTACTTTAGCTCTATATCTAGATTCTTAATAGCTAACTAGGATAGCCTTTATTTATATTATAACTTCCTCTATTATAAATTCTTTCATATTAGTAATACTAGTAAAGTTTATTACTATAGCCCCCTTATTAGGAACTAACTAATATATAAATACTAGGATTCCTAAAACTATATAGTTATACTATTTCTTAGGCTACTTAATAGCTATAGCCCTTATAGTTTAAGTAATTACTTCTCTACCTACCTATAAGAGGAGGAGGTCCCTAGTACCTAAATCCGCTAGAGTAATAGCCTATCCTATATAAGTAGGTATGATAAGCAAGATCCTAGCTAGAATAAGTTTCCTAATTTTAAAGTAAAGCTCCTATTAGAGTATAAAAGGCTTAGGCCTCTCTAGGAGTACTATCTTTTCAATTATAATAAGAAGATAGCAATCCTCTTTTTAAGTAGAAATATAGCTCCTACTAGTACTTAATAAGACGCTACTAGAGTTTATTAAGGAGGTCTTTCCTAATAAGGAAGACTATATAGTTAAAGGACTAGAGATAATAGTATCTAAGTTTTTTAGGATTTTAGCCATATCCGTAAAGCTGATAGACTTTAGTACTAAGGAAGTAAGTATTATATAAGATTATATGCAAATAGGAGCAAAGTTCGCCCTATTAGTTTTAGTATAAAAGGTAGTAGTAAGGAAGCCTACTACCTACTTATAAAGGGTATAAGCAATTATCTAATATTTAAGGTCTTTATATTTAGATATAAAGGTATCTATATTAATAGTAAAGTCATTTTAGATAGTATGCTAGATATAGGCTTTACGCTTAATTATGCTAATTCTACTAGAAATAGTAGCTATAATAGTATTACTTTTATATATATCTTCACCTAGATTAAGATAAGAAAGAGGAAGGATATTAAAGTCCCTCTACTATCTCTTATAGGTGCGCTAGTTAAGGTTAGAAGGCGATAAGGCCTCTTATAGCTAAGTATAGTTAGTATTAGCATTTATAAAAGAAGAATATAATAGTATTAAAGAAGCCATTTTATAAGTGATATAGTAGGCATAAACGCTTAGCAAAGAGCTAGGATAGTTTAAAATGTATTAGAGAATGTTTTACAGGTTAGAGCGACTAAAAAGGTCCTTTAGAAAAGGATATCTCAAATTCAAGAAAAGTATGTAGGTTGTTTATACATGAGGCGAATAGGGAGAGTAAGCTTAAACGAACATCATAATGCGAATCTACGCGTATAGAGTTAGAGAACTCACCTTTATAGGCCCTTTAAACGGAATCTGTGGTCATTTATTGGTATCACTTGTAACTAATTTGCCAGGGATATATAATTATAAGTGTCATGTAACTTTCATTGCTAGTCATAAAGTACTGTTGAGATTATAGAAACAACAGTACTATAGCAACTCGTGATATACTGGCTCTCGCGCCTTCAGCCGTGAATGCAATACGATTTCTGACTAATCAGAGAGCCATTGCTCCCCCTAAATATACAAAGTCTTATTTATTTGACGCTGGTTTCGCCATCAATGACACCGAAATTGCAAAAGATTGGAAGAATTGAATCAACGCATAGGAGTAGGTCCTGTCCTTCCAAAGTCTTGCAGCAGAATACTCTCCTAAAGAAAAGATATGCGTTGTGGGAGACTTTATACTCGATCAATTTACTTCTTGAGCTTTATATGCTTAGCTATCATTGTCTCAAGCAATTGCTCTATTTTGAGCAAAGCAAAGGTCTGAGTCTAATTTGTGAGACGCGCAAAAGTTCTTTAGATCGCCATCTTTTATCCTTTTCAAGGCGTGTCAGGGAAATCCACTATAAATAGTTATTAGGTGAAACTTGAAAGATTTAAAATATTCTTGATAGGTGTTTAACCGCTTGGTTCTAGCACCACGTTCTCAATTGACATTGAACTTTCAAGTCAAAAAGTTCCTGCAAGACCATGACCTTATGCAGAGAATTCAAAGGCAGAGCAAAACAGAATAATTCGGCATCTATACATTTCCTATACCCAGATGCATCTATAATACACTTCTCCCAACATACACTACCACCCCTGATGTCTCAACTGTTTAACCCTATTAACAGTCGCCCTGAACCCCTCCCCAAAGTTTTTCCTCCACCTCATACTCGCAAGTCTCTTCCTCTTCAAGCCCGGCCGCTCGTGATACCGCTGCATATTCGAGTCGGATCGGACTCTGTTCCTCCCACAATTCTGTTCCATCGATCTGAACGCCCGTGCCACATCAATTCTCGGGGTTACGTATGCATGTCTCCCCATAGTAGGATTCAACCGCATTGGTATCTTGTTCAGTGCTGCTGATGGGGCAATACCATCTAGGCTGTGCATAAGCTCCATGTATAAGGGGGTACCTGCTCCACCTGTAGTAGAGCCTGGAGGGTCTTTCATGCGTGAGACATCAAATCGACCGGAATCGGGAGCGCGGTTGGCGGAGGCTTGACGCAATTCGTTAAGCATGCTGGACGAGTCCGAATCGGAGGATCGGATGGCGGCTTCGAGAGAAGATAGCCTGCGAGACGGGGACGATTTAGGTCGAGGGCCCCGCTGGGTCCAGAGGTTTCCGGAGAGTTGCTCAATAATCTCGTCGTTCTTCGCGGGAGGATCTTTCGAGGCCTCACCGGTGGTGGGTTCGCTTTCAGGGGTAGTGGGAGGCGCAGAGGTTGTGGCTTGTGGTCGCATAGCATTGCATCGGTTGGTTGTAACAAAGTTACGTTGGGAGGGAGGTGTGCAAGTGTATTTAGAAGTCAATTGCCTCCGGCTTGCCCATCGGATGTTGCTCGAGGGGATGAGTAGATTTGAGAGGGGCGACGCATTGAAGCGTATAAGAGCATCAGCTGCTCTTCGAAGCTCCATTGCCCTTTGCATAGTCAGTACCATTGACAGGTCCTAGTAAGAGGAATACGACTTACATTGAGAGAAATGCCTGTGGGTATGGCTTTTCGTGATGTTGGATTCAAATCGTGAATTCTGGGAGCTTTGGATGGACGAAGCTAATCACAAATCTCGCGGGTCCGTGCGCAGCCCTTCACTTTCAATTTTGAAGCTCCAACCTCACATGTAATTTTGATGCGCCAGCCTCAGCAACTTCCCTTCTCCTTATTTTGCTACCTCGGCGACATCCTAATATAAGACTCTTATTATTGACACATTGGGAGGTCCAATCGAGACGGATTCAACCATGTCCTATAACCCTTATGGAGGTGAGTTATTACATCCTTTGAAGCTCCCGGCCCTTCTCTAAATAGCTGTAATTACAAGTCCTAACAAGGTTGAACAGCGTCGCCCTATGGGCATCCTCCAGGATTTGGTTCTTTCTCAGGCCAGAGCGGCGGTCCCCCTGGCATGGGTCCTCCTCCGGGAATGGGTAAGGCTCTCGATGCTCGTAGCAGATGCCCCTCTAACTCTTGGACAGGCCCCCCACCAGGCATGTCAGCGCCAGGTACGGCTCCTCCTCCAGGTGTACAGCAAGCCAACAGTGCTCAGGGCAGTCGGCCGAGCGGACTCCCAGCCAGCTTCCAGGGCCCTCCAAATATGCCCAATATCAACTTTTCCGCGCCCGTTATTCGATTAGGCACCGGCCCTACGAAACCCTCCACGCCATTATCTGCAGGTGGGCCAGGAAGGAGAGAAAGTCAGGATCCTGCATCTGCAGGTGGAAGGGCGGGTCTGGGCGCGGAAAGAGGAATGGATGCACAACGGCAAGCCTTGAAGGACGCGATGATGTCTTTGGTTCCACCTACAAAGGAAGAGATTGTACGAACCATATTTGTTGGTGGCATTACTGAAGGCACCGGTGGAGATGATGGGATTGAACGGATTTTGAGCACGGCAGGCAGATTACGGAGATGGGACAGGGCTGTCGATGCTAATGGAACACAATGTTCGTTCGGTTTTGCACAATACGACGATGCAGAGAGCCTAGGCACGGCGGTAGAAGTCCTTAAGGATATCGAGATACCAACCAAGAGACAGCCACCGAGCGATGGAGCCAAGAAAGAGGGAAGCGATGATAAAGATATTGAGAAAAGCAAGCTGCTTGTTTTCGTCGACGACAATTCACTAAACTATCTTGAAAGTTACCAGTCGAACCGTGGAGATGATGCTGCTGGAGAACAGTCGAGACTAGACATTGCTCGGGCTAACCTTAAGGGGGCTCTATACGAGTTGTTCCACCCTCCCATGTTTGTCAAGATGGACGAAGGAGGCGAAGACACCGAAATGCAGGATGCAGAAAGGGGAGACAATGTGGAGGTTGTCAATATACCATTGGCCGTCGACGATGAACTGGCAGATATCCCAGCAGAGATGCGCGAAACCGTTGCACAGGAAATTGCTGCTTTTAGGGATCGCAGCACGAGGAGAGAT
The DNA here is from genome assembly GCA_007821535.1 of Lachnellula occidentalis. Lineage (NCBI taxonomy): Eukaryota > Fungi > Ascomycota > Leotiomycetes > Helotiales > Lachnaceae > Lachnellula > Lachnellula occidentalis. The sequence goes on along the minus strand of QGMI01000065.1, from coordinate 64,590 downwards.
CTGGAGCGTCTCAAGCGGGAAGAGGAAATGGAAGCCTTGGAGCGACAACGTAATGGAGCTCCTCGGCCGTCACGGCTCGCATCACCCCCATCTGGGGTGCCTAACGGACCGGCTGCTGGTACGAACAATATCCCACTTGGTCCACGCGGTGTTCCAAATGCACCTTCTGGCCCCAAAGGTCAGGGCTCGCAAATGCCGCGGGACTATCAGAAAAACGTCTCATTTGTCAATGGCAGCGGTATCAATGGCAACGCAAGTGGAGATGTATGGATCAACCGTGAAGAGGAAGATGATCCTGCTAGTGACGAGGAGCTTGAGCGTAGACGCGCAGAAAAAAAGGAAGCCGAATTGGAAAAACAATACCTTGATCAGGAACGCCGCTGGCTGAATCGAGAACGTTCACGAACGGCTGCTTTGGAGCGCGAGAAAGAGCGCGATGGTGAAGATGCCGGCAAGGTCGATACTGATAAGGAGAAGATGGCCAAACGCCTAGCTGCTTGGGACGATGATCTGGAAGCATCACGCAAGGTCGAAGCTTACTACGCGGATCGCAGCGTGTGGATCCGGAATAGGGAGGTGATCAGGTCTCGTGAGGCTGGAACAGATGATAGAGATCGTATTGCGGAACAGAGAGAGCGGCAGCGCGAGTTGGCTGATAAAGAACAAGCGCGTGGAATGGCCGATTCATTCTTGGATCGACAAGCCGAGGAGCTCGAATCACGGTCGAATCGCGCACAGCAGCCCTTCAAGCTGTCACTTGGTGCCGCAGCTCAGAAGGCCCAGAAAGCTGCACCTCCTCGTCGGACCGTTGCGGAAGTCGAAGGACTGCTCGAGGACGAGGAGGACCTCAACAAGACCTCAAAACGCACTCTCATTCCTATCAAATTCGACCCTTCAGCCGCACCTGCTGCACTGTCAGACGAGGAGCGCGATCAGGCCCAGAGGCAACTTGCTCAAGAGATCCCCAACGACAAAGATGGGCTGTGGGCTTGGGATGTCAAGTGGGAGTTTGTGGATGATTCTATCATCGACAAGCTCCGGCCCTTTGTGGAGAAGAAGATCATGGAGTACCTCGGCGTGCAAGAGCAGCTGCTGGTAGAAGTCGTAGAGGAACACGTCAGGACAAAAGGCAAGCCGCAGGATCTGGTTGAGCAATTGGAAGGTGTAAGTTTTCCCTTCTCATCCCGTCTTGTCTTGTCAAAGGCAACCTCTAAGCTAATTGTTCCATCAGGCGTTGGATGAAGAAGCCGAGGAGTTGGTCAGGAAGCTGTGGCGAATGCTTATCTTCTTTTCCGAGAGTGAGAAGAGAGGTCTGTCTGCTTAGGCAGGCGGCGAGAATGTGTATCGATGCATGTCATGATCAGGGATGGGCTTACTGGTGGCCTACGATGTTACATATCAAGGCATGCGGTGGAATTTGAAGCATTTCCGGCGTTGGGAAAAGTAACCGTATGTAAGAATATGAAAACAGCAAAGCTGCGATATGAATGCGAAAATCACTTTTGAAAATCATCTGGCTGACAGTTGACCTCCGTGTATGACTGACTTGACTTTGGTACTCTGTTTAATTTTGCTAGTGTAATTTATTCTCTGCTGCTCCGTCATGCTTTGCTATTTATATGCCATTCTGAGTGAATGCCTTAGTCCAAGTGAGACTTCGAGAATGTAGGAACTGTCAATGTACCCTCCTTGTGATTGTAATTCATGACTCTACCCACCCCTTGTCTCGTCAGCCTGAACCATGGATGCGCTTCCACTCAACCAATCTCTCCGTCCCCTTCACGCTACCCGAAAACCTCAACACGAACTCCTCCAACGTACAATGATCGTACGGCAGCTGCCACGGCCACACATCTTTGCCTGCCCAACGAATTAGCACGATCAAACACTGGAGTAGTTAGCCAAAGGGCATGGGAACTGTCTCAGGGGCCGGGATCCCACATGTTGTGGAATACGTTTTTTGCCCCCCGACACAGCTCTCAGCTCTCAGCTCTAGAGCTCACATATATCAACGGGGGAGTTCTCACTAACCTTCACCCCATTTCATTACCATACCCTCTAGATGTCCTTCACTTGCACCATTCGACCAACCTTTTGCGTTACTTATGTTGTCCCAGTTCAGATCGGCTTTATCTATCATATCTTGCACTTTTCGAATCCGCTCCTGCATCAATTTCTGCTCTGTCATGTGCGCCTTGAAGCAAATGCTCCTCCAGGGTAGCATGTTTTGGGCGGCACGTCGGGGAATGCTGTCTTCGCTGCGAAATTGCTCCGTAGGAACGATGAGCGATATCGTGGCGTGGGGGTTTTCAGCTGACGTTCTCAGTATCGGCGTGACTGCGAAAGTGCATGATTAGCACAAATTTAAATTGTGTTGGGAATATTGTGTGACGTTATTCTTACAGCTAAAAATGAACTCAGTGTTTAGCACACCCTCGATCATATTCGTGCCCAGCTCGATCCGGTCAAAACCCCAAACCTTTTGCGAATCATTTTTCTGGGCATTACGTCCCTCTATGTTTTCAGGGAGGGACGAGGCGTACTGAGATCCGAGAGAGAATACCAAGTCATGGGTCTTGAGGCGGTCACAGAACTTGTTTACCATAGATGTTGTGAAGTGGTATAGAGCTCCATTGATATCGTTCTTCGGCAGCCCGTGAGCATTTGCAAACTTGGCAAGTCTGAGGAGATCGACCGAATCGGTTGGGCGTGGCAAGTAGCCAGAGATCCAGTTTTGATTAGTCGCATAGAACGTCCTATGCTCGTCAATGTCCCAACAGCCCTGGGTATATTTACCTAAAGATTTAGCGGGGCTGACTTACCGGTTCGGTTTTGTGAAGCCCGTAACACTCGCACCGTAAGGACGCAGAATACCAGTGTCTCTGTATTGCTTCTCGACAGCTCGATGTGCCGGTGGGATATGGGCTAGCCACATATCCTTGATACGATTCTACACCGCGAGTTAGCCTAACAAACAGTGAATTATTCGGAGAGAGCCAAGGAGCCGCGGAGCTGTCTTGGAAGTCGGCACTGGCGACATATGACAACCTAGACTCATGTCCCCTCTTGAAGTTTAACACAAAGGTATGAGGATAAGCCTACCAACTGAGGATCGCAATCCTCTCCCATGGAAAACCTCCGATTCTTTTCACAAAGCTCCATCGAGCGACCAAGGGCAAACAGCTCGAAGAACATTTTAAGCTGTTCCAAACTCAGAGTGATATACATCCTGGACTTTGCGCCTGGTATGCTGTAGGGATGCGTGGCTGCTTCAGTTTCAGGGCAATCAACGAGCAAGCCGTGGAAAAGATCTTTGATCTTGAGCGATGCCATGGTAATTTGTGCATAGCATGCCAGAGTTAAAGACGCCGAGTACCATAGATGAACTATTGCGTCGGTGAACATTCCTTCCTGGTTTTCGAGTGCGAGTATAAGGATGAGTATATTGCGAAAGGTAAGTAGTTCGTCTGCATCATTGACAATCATGCTGCATCGAGCTTCATAATTTGAAGGAAGGCCATTGACAGTGGTCATTACACTTCTCAGATCTGCCGCCGCTGTAGAGTTTGTCAGTGCCAATCCATACATGTGCTCCTGTAGTGTGAACGGCGGCTGACTGACTCGTAAAACAGAGATCCAGGTTTTTCTGATAGTTCATACCCTCGTTCTTGGCCAGATTGAGGATATCTCGTGCCGGCGTTGTACTCCAGAGAACCTTGAATACCCTCTCATTGTAGTGATGCATAGGCCAATGCTCCATATTCGTTAGATAAATCAGACCGTCGTGATTGTTCCATCCTCCGTACATCCCTTTCACGGCTGGCTCTAGCAACACGAAATCGGCGTAGAGCTTCTCGTACTTGATCGCGGATTTCTTGCAGTCGGCTTTGTGGCGCTTCCAATCATCTTCTTGGCAGGCTTTTGAGCAGTACTGAGGATTACAGTCAGTATCAGTGGCAGCAAAGTTTGTAAATGTTGAGGTGTGTACTTTTACCAAGTGACAACGTTTACAAAATAGTTTTCCTTCATCACAACAGACATCTTCGGCGCATTGAGTCCGGATCATGGTGGAAGTGGATAATGATTTGACGATGCAGTTGTAATCTTGCAAGTCATGTAGCCGGCACAAGCAGATTGTCTTACATGAGGTAATTTGGGACATGGACATTGTCGTTGGTGGCACTTGCCAAGTTGACAACCACGACGCCGGTGAAGCTTGCCAAAAACAAAACGGAACATAAAATCTCCTAGGAAACTCTATCGGACTGGGAAATATCTTCCTCGACAACGTCATTGTCAACACAGGACACCATTATACTTGAACTCATTTGTGGATTGCTAGGGGGTTGGTTATTTCTTCTCTTCTAAAAATCCTTCTAACCCAGAAGACTTCTCAGCTAATTCAATGGCCAATGAAGGCCGAGGCAGCTCAAATGTCTCCCGAACCCTTCCATATTGGATGCCACCCAATTGTACCAAAGGACGCATGACTGAGAGATCAATCTCTTCCCCATTCTCCCCCATAGCATCTTCTCTCACCCAGAAGCGTGTCGCTTGAATAATAGCCAAAGATCCAAAGGGCTTCCCTAGCTTCGCATGCCCGTAATTCATATCTTTCATCTCCAGCAACTTCCCCTCGACCGAGAAAATAGCTTCCTTTACTCGCTCCGCCTTTACTGTGCTAGAAGGCGCGGCATGCATCCCAGAAAGCTCCCACTCAGACTTCCCAAATGGAATATCTAAAGAAGTTGCATTTACAGCCTCAATCATGTGCTCTGACACCACGCTGATAACACACTCGCCCGTCTCGACAAGATTTCTTATCGTGTCCTTCGGCCTTCCAGCACGACCTGAAAATCCTATCACGAATATCGGGGGGTCGTGATCGACAACTTGGAAATAGCTAAAGGGTGCTAAATTTCGAGTTCCGTCTTTTGATACTGTACTGACAAAACTGATAGGTCGGGGAACTCCAGAAACTAGGAGCTTGTAATTTGAGATCATGGGTCGGCCATCTTCGTAGGGGTCAATCTCGATGTGACTTTTCTCACGACTGGATGTATCTGAAGATCCCTTTCCGTATTTCCAATCCGGGTCTGGATTCTTGGTATATGTGATCGGAAGGTTGGGGTCGAAATCAGGCCGTGAAGCTTGGACTTTTCGAAAATCTGCATATTTAGGCTTCAGCTCAAAGGGACTCTTGGTACTCGTCATTCGTGCCTGACTGCCATGGGTTGTCGGTTTTTTCGCGGACTTTGAGGGTATTGATCTAATGGAGAGAGCTTTCCGCATTGTGAGGTTGTTGGTAGGAGCGATGGTCAGGAACCGTAGAGCAAGTACGTAGGTAGGGAAATGCGCTAGTCGAGCTAGTCGGAGCTCCAAGGATAGGATTTTATTTTCCGTCACAATAACCAGGTGTTGGTATGTATCAATCGTGCATCCTGCAAATTACTACATAAAACACGAGTCACCTATAAAAACCGTGGAAGATGCTTGGTAAAGATTGAAGAGTCTAAGAGTGGGATACGCCGTACAGGGCAGGTGGTATTCAGGGGCTCGCTAAAGGAAGGTGCGTCCGGCTTCGGCGACGTGACTACGTCCCCATATTCTCCTACTTCTGTATTTGAGAAACAACTAAAACACAAAGAAAATCCAACCCATTTTCATTCGACTCTTTCAGGTCAACGTCGAGCATGTCCTCCATCAGTATAAGACCAAGGCACGTAGACCGCACCTTTGCTCCTGGCATCGGTATACGCACTCTACCCCCAGTAGAAGAAAGCATACCATCTAAGTCCCCAAAGCCTACCATAGCTATTATGTCATTCGGCGAGATGGGAACGGGCATCGCTACGCTACTAAAGAAATATTCCTATCCGGTAGTCACAAACCTTGATGGGCGAAGTGCAAAGACGAAAGCACGCGTAGAAGCACTTGGGGTGAAAGGCCTTCCACTGGCCGAATTGGTCACGGAAGCATCACTTTTCCTTTCAGTCCTACCCCCGGCTGAAGCTCATGAGCTAGCAGAGACTGTGGCGAAAGCTTTCCGGGAGTCCAAGCCCTCCAGCAAAGAACTCACATATCTCGACCTGAACGCCATGTCCCCTGATCTCTCAAGGAAGATTGGTCAGACTACTACCAGTGCTGGCATGACTTTTCTAGACGGAGCGCTCCTGGGGTTTCCACCCAGGGAGTTGGAAAACAACGCCTGGTTCCAGCCCGCAATGCTCCTCGCCGGTCCAAAGCCCCAAGCCGGCTCTGGTCCATGGTCAGAAGAGCTCCTCAGCATTCTCAATATCCGCCACGTCGGCGACAAGCTTGGCGCCGCCAGCGGTCTCAAGACATGCTTCAGCGCCATTTACAAAGGACAATCTGCAGTTGCGATTCAAGCCTACACCACAGCGGAGAGTCTTGGAGTCTTGCCTGCTCTCAGAGAACACATGACAGAGTATTTCCCTACCAGTACGCCGATTATCGAGAGCAGTATCTTTAATGCTCAGAGGAAAGCATATAGGTGGATCAAGGAGATGGATGAGATTGAAGATACTTTTGCCAAGGAGGGTGGTTGGGACAGGGATCTTTTTTCACGGGGTTTCGAAGGTCTTTGGGGTTGTGGCGGAGAAGACTGATTTGAGGAGAGAGAACAAGGAGGATGTGGGAGATATTACAACAGAGATTTGTGCTGGATTGAGAAGGAAGAGTATTTGAAAGCGGAAGAACGATACGACTCAATGAGCAAAGCGACGCCTATCTCTACTGTTCTGCATTATAAAATTGCAGTCATTAACTTTGGCGGTGAGAGCAGATTCAATTCTGAAGCTCTCAAAACAAAGTCATACCCCCAGTCCGCTCGCTCAGATTTTGCCCGGGCAGCATTGTCATGCTCTCGTTGTTCGCTTATTATTCTCCCACAAAACAATTCCTGGGCTTCATCTTTCAACTCTAACATCCCTCAAGAGCGCTCGCGTCGGGGTTGCATCCCTCTTACCTCAGAATCTCTGCATGAATTACTAAAACGGTCGGTAGATGACCATTGACTTCAAGTAAGTAATCCTTCATTCAAAGAGCAAGATTCTCTCCTCACATACAAATTCCTATCGTATTCCTTTCTTGTCATTTTCTCTTCACGGCTTGGAAAATGTGAGGGCTGACTTACGCTGAGAAGACCGCCATCACCAGGAAACCTCCAATATGTCGCAATTCCCGGATAGATCATCCAACTCCACCAGCTCAGCAGACATGGAGCCTGTCATATTCTTAATGCCCGACTTCGCGCCCAATACACGGCTGAGGGTCTTCGGTCAAGACTTTCATGTCCACTCCTCATATCTGAAGCTCCACTCGGCCTTCTTCCGGAAGTTTCTCGATTCACCGGAGAAGGAAATTGATACTACTTCAAGTGGCTTCCGATACGAATGGGTTACGAAGGAGGACAAAGACGGTACTTGGTCTCTAGTTTGGGCTGGCTCTGCTGAGAAGGTAAGCAAGACATCCCTAGAGAATTCAAATCGAGTCTAACCGTTCTATAGTCCGGAACCGTGTCTGACATTGGGAAGTTTACCGGCGACCAGAACGCGCAGATCTCGGCATTTACCATCGTCATCCAAGCAATCTACAATTGGCGATTTATTATTCAGTCCCCAGCTCAACTCTGCCTCGCTACCGAATTGGCCGATTACTATTGCACTCTACCTAGCCTATCGAAGTCTCTTTATGTCGCTTTTGGTAGAAGTCCCGAGTTCTGTGATGGTATATTAAACAATGCGATTGAACTTCTAGAGGCAGCAGTGAAACTGAGGAATGAGGTCCTGTACAGGGAATGTATGACTTTACTGATGGGACCGTGGAGCAAGCCAAAGTATCTGATGATCAAAGATAAAAAGCTCAAGCAGTTGGCAGCTTTGGCACATCATAGCATATGTTGCAGAGTCCTTTCTTCACAGAATGATTTAATGGAAGATGTCGTGGGCGACAACGATGAAGTAGTGAAGATATACCGAGAGCGAGAGCGTGAAGCAAGTGCCAAGACTATGTATGAAAAGCCGAACCAAAGCCCTCGCCTACGCTTGCCACGTCTCTATCGGCAGCTTGTCGATGGACCATTTGGAGGTAATTACGAGAGGCTTCTCACAAACAACCTGGCCCTCTTTCCTGCAGCAGGACAGGAACATGCGGGACCCTTCATGTTTAAGGCACAGCCAGGTGTTGGGGGATATTGGTGCGAAGATTACTTTCTTTGCCTTAAGATCAAGGATGATGAACTTCCATGGGACGTCAACCAGCAAGACTGGTAAATCGGCATTTGGGCGACATGAAGCGGTTTCCTGGTCACGATAGATGGTTGACACCGCGCTACTGGATTCAGCTAGCCACGATGGCAAGATATGGAGATGATATGGAAGTCTGTCTCCGAAATATGACTTGGCTTGGTGTACAGTATCTCAATTAGAAAACGTGAAATGCTAGACGACCTATTGAAGTGAACATTCAAGCCATATTAGTTGAACAGCACCTCTAGTCACCTCTGGCCTAATAATCGTCTAAAACCTTTCAATTTGCTTGCTCAAGTTCACACAGTAGCATCAGAACTCAAGAGATCGCAACTTCCTGATTGACCCAAGCACAACGCCACCATGAGCGTACACTTAACCTCGACAGGGCTTGTAAACTTTGGCAGTGTTTTGATATCGAGTCCCTAGACAACATACCAATACTTTAATACCTATGAGAGCCTTTGAAGTAAAAAAGCTGCCGATGAAGATACTGTACCCCTCTGATCACTGCAGTTCCAGATCATTTCATCAGGCCCAAGCCATGTAAAGACCCTGGAACAGGCACATAATCTAGCGTTGTGGTATTAGGTGTCTCCGTGGCTATTGTGCCCTACTTTGTTCATGTTGTGTCAATAGAAGACTTCTGGAGAAGAGCGAGGTGAAGCAGAGCAGGTCAAGATGAAGGGCGGAGCGGAAGGAGCTCCAGTGGAACCCCAAATGTCTTGGCGCGCCTGGAATCTTTCCCCGCCACTGTACAGTACGCGCTTCCTCGACATCTTTACAGCAATTGAACACCCACTTCTTATGTTCTCGACGATATAATATGGCAGCCGTCTTCTTAGGCCTTACGCGCAGCTGTTACGCTCTTGCGGTGCGGTTCATAGGTAGTCTTTGATTCTCAACCCTTCTCCCTTGAAATGTTGACGCGATGAAGGATCAGATTCTGGAGAATCCTTAGATGGGGGCGAATTGTTTATGGAACTGTACAAAAATCGAATGGACATGTATTTCCGTCAACCCTGGAAGTCCAGCGGCAATTATTCAAATACTTGAGGTGCAGATCAAGACAGATTTCGAGAGAACTCCTATCCAGTGTGTGTACTGTACATGAAATTATATGTTCCCTCCCGCATGTATATACTCGCCCTGCTTTTCTCTCTATCGAAAAGTCATGCTGATATCCAAGCTGTTGCCATTTTCTTTTCCGGATACAGTACAACGCACATTCGCGCTAGATGTACAGTCTCATAACGATTTCCGTTTTTTATTTTCGAGACTCCGAATACCTCCCCTGCCTCTTTATTCCCCAATTCCGCCACCACAACCGGCGTGCTTTCATCATAGGCTATAAGTCGTCAGCATGCAGTGCTTCGATCAGTGGAACATAGTGTGGCATTTGCTCACTTTCTGGTGTGATTGCGATCCCTTTGTCTCCGAAAAAGCTTTTGAAGAACGCGACGTCCATCTCCATCTGCAAGGGGAAATATCAGCTTCAAACTATACGAGGTGTTGAAAGGATCATAGACCTTGAAACGCATCCGCTGCACCGCATACTTCTCAAGAGCTAAGCAGCTTTTGATCCTGTCGCCGAAGGTCTTTTTGTCCAGTGAGCAATGGCCCGGTGTTTGGATTGCCTTTTTGGTTGCAGTTTTCTTCGCACGAGTGACTTTGGTTGCGGAGTCGGTTCTACGTGGAGTGATCTTGGCTTTCTTGCTCGGTGGAGGTGGAGATGAAGACTGGGTCAGGGAGGATTGAGGAGATGGAGGGAGATAATCCGCGTTGGTGTCGTTGATGGCGGCTAGTGGCCGTTTTCTTGTTATAAAGGCGTCCATTATTCTTTTTCTTTTGTTTTGTGAGAAGCAGCTAGCAGACTTGTATATATGAACCGGAGAAAAAGAAGAAGCATGAGGCAAGAAGAAAGACGCGCCTTGACGCGCCTTGACGCGTCGGGGTCTGTGTCAATCACGTGTTATCTCGGGTTGGTCATTTGCCGTTTCCGACTCTCGTTGCTTTTCATTTCATTGTGTTGAATGTTTTCAACGTGGTCGTTACTGCTGTGTGCTTCTTCTGCAGGGCTGGCTTGATTCATGGAGGGGATAGTCAGTTGGTCTTCCCGTCGCCAAAACTCAGCTAGTGCGATATAAGAAGTCAGAATGGCCATTCAAACTATAGTGACTTTTAACATCCTCAACTATATAAAGCTATTTCTGAAAACTACCGCGAAACATCCTATTCCCGTTCAACCGGCCCTGTTAGTGCTAGGTAGTCGTCACACGTGACCCGTGCAAGGCATTCGGTGAGGTTTGTGATTATTGCAAAGCTTTCGGGGCACACCATACAGCGTTTCATTATCTATACCAACCAGTCATTAGATTCGCAAACTTGATGGCCTCCGCAGAATGTATCAAATTTCGGTATACTGGATTGGCCCGTACAAGCCCGCGAACTCGTGGCAGACATGTGCATTGTGTATAAGGATTACCGGAAACCTTGACCATGATAACCACATGTTTGACGTCGTAAGTGATGAGACATCCTTAGCTGAAAATTGGTTTATCTAAGCACTTATAAACAAATGATAAGCTTACGGAACTCAATTTACTGGTTCATTATCTACCGTGTGGTGCAAATAAATAGATTGCTGGAAGACGCAATACTCCGTACGGCGGAAAAGTATATTGATTACCTTTCAGGGTTTACATGATACGCTTTGAAAAGTGCACGCCCTGTTTGCCCAGCCAAGTGGCTAGGAATAGTAATTTAGATCTAGCAGATCACATGAATTACGCCACGCGAAGTAATTAGTAAGAGATGCGTTCGTCGCCTTATTTGCCTGTGCTCCGCTAATCTGTGGTAATATCCGGAGAATGTGAAATATCCTCTCCGCAAAGGGGCCATTTTTCTTCTATACTCCATACTTATTACCGAGTGTTTGAAATACTAACCTACTTACTACCGCCAGGTAGGGATCCGTGCATCTAGTGCAGCGAAGATTTCTCGGAAGAACCCTCTACTAGTGGCACGGGGTACGCTTTGATTCCAGTTTTACGTCTTCTTCAGCACTGGTGAGGCCTCTTTTGCTGAAACATGACATGGTCCCTATCCCTACCCTACCCTTCCCTACCCGGTCAGCCCACTATTTCATCGCCATGCAAAAAACCAAAATCGTCGATTCATCCGTACGATTAAATCATCTGTTCTCTTTTGTTTTTCGCACGCAAAGCATGTTTCTTTTTCCCTTCTCTCTTGATCTCATAATAATTGGTCCCGCTCGGTTCCCTTTCACGAAATACTCAGCATTTTGATCCGTGCTCCGATATTATCACACGGCATAATCTGAACCATACAGTAGTACTTTGGTATGCCTCCCTTGAAGGTTCTCATCATTGGCGGCGGTATTGCAGGCCCAGCCCTCGCCTACTGGCTTTCACGGATCGACGCAAAAGTTACCCTCATCGAACGCTCTCCTCATATACGAGCATCTGGTCAGCAGGTTGATCTCCGGGCTCAGGGTGTACAAATGATGAAGAAGATGGGCATCGAGGCCGCGGTCCAAGCCAAGGCTGTTCCCGAGACTGGCACGCAGCTCATTGACATGAACGGCCGGACCAAAGCCTTCTTTCCAGCCGTCCAGAACGGTGCCATCAAGCAAAGTTTCACGTCTGAGTACGAGATCATGCGTGGTGATCTAGTTAATATTCTATACAGTCTCACTCAAAATTGTGAAAACGTTAATCAGCTGTTCTATACTACCGTCGACAGCATCACGCAGGATGACGAAAGTGATCCTTACGGCAAGGTCCACGTGAACTATCAACACGGTGAGACGGAGGATTTTGATCTTGTCGTTGGCGCTGAAGGAACCGGTTCCAAGACGCGCGCAATGATGCTGGGTCCAGACGCTCCGGATCCACGGAAACGGGTTGAAGGAGCGGGTAAAGGTTATATCGGATACTTCAGCATCGCCTCGAAACCAGAGGACTCGGATAGGGGAACTTTCTGCCACTTGCCTGGAACCAGCGTGTCCCGAGTAATTGCGACGAGAAAGGACTGCCCAGAACTTACGCGCATATACATGCTTATGTACGGGACAGACGACGCCCTCGAGGAGGCATATAAATCTGGGAATCTAGCACAGTTGAAGAAAGCTTGGGCCGATATATATCAAGATGGTGGATGGGAATGCGATCGATTCATGGAAGCACTACGACATGCCCCGGAGGCAGACGACCTGTACTGTACACCGCTCGAAGAGGTCCATCTCCCTAGAGGATCCTGGTCGAAAGGCCGAGTGGTTCTGGTCGGTGATTCTGCTCATACCAAAACGCCAGAGGGTTTCGGGACACGTGGGGACTGATAGGGCCCTATATACTGGCAGGGGAGATTGCGGCCCTCTACGAGACAGCCAGGTGGACGCCATCAGCAGCTGTGATCCAAGGGGCGAAGAACTACGAGGAAATCTTTCGACCTATATCTACCGCGAGGCATGGGAGTAGATCGTGGATTGAGTATGTAACTCTTCCTACATCGCGTATGGGAACCCGTTTATTGCATACGTTTGCGGGAGTCGCAGCGCATTTGCGATTTGATCAAGGGTGTGGTTTAGATAGAAGGACGTCAAAATGGAAGCTTCCACACTATCCCGAGCTGGAAGGCGAAATGGAAAAGGTCTGCTCGACGGCAGCTTCCAGCTTTCCAGACTCTTATTACTATCCCGAGTTGGGAAAGTTCAGTTATGAAAGTACGAGTAGTCGGACATGTACATAAGCAGCTAGCTTGGCAGATTTTGCTGTTGTATATCATTCAATCTCATTTCCGTTTGATGCCACTTAGCTCTACCAAGGACGTGAAATCTGCCTAAAAGGTCTACAAAGAATGGCTTTCCACCCCAGGTTTTCACGTCAAAGTTCGGACTCTTCGGATACCCTCTCGCCTATTTTGAAACGCTTATCTTGTTGCATGAACACCTCCCTTTGAACCCCGGCATACGTGATACCAGATCTTCGCTAATCTGGACTGCAATATGTTGGAACGTCCCGAAGCCTTGGCCACGCGGAATGGTCTTGAAGATGGGATGGGGCTGTTCTTAGCATATTGTTTCAATATACAGTGTGTTGTCACTACATTACATCCACATAAAGATATCCAGTATGGATATATGCAGGTTTGATAATACCATATAAGCTTCCAATAGTCTACTCACACTACCACTAAGCCCCCGTCACCTCTTGAAACACCTCGCTAGATATAGGCCCCACCCCCTTTACCCCGCTTTTTGACCTTACCTACTCCGCAGGTATGAAGGACTACAAGCACCGGCATACAGTTTTTTAAGTTGGTGAGACGGTCTACGGACCTCCGCACTACCCGTTTATATGCTCCTGGTCCTTGAGAGGGCAGCATTCAGACCACTCTTCAGTAGGTACAAGATCGATTTGAACCAAATCACTTGACTCCTTTTTACTCTAAATGCCTGTCAACGCTAGAGTCTCTGCAAAGCACCCTAGTAATGCCACACCGAATACGAACAGAAATCAATACCAAAATGTAAGGGGTATAAACACGTTGGTCAACCAAAGTACTAGTAAGTAACCACATCAGAGATCTGAATGGTTGAGACTGAAAATCATACACCTCCAGTCGATATGTCCATGAACAGCTTCTCTCTCCCGAGGAACACAGACGTGACAAGCCCCAGAGAACTTCCCGCCACAATCGGCACATAGGATTGGATCAGTGGCATGGACAATCTGACCGCTAACAGCAGCACAAATAGCGCTTCCGATAGTGAACAGTGTAACGCTGCCCATATGAAGCCGTTTGGCATGGAATATACCATACGCTTTTCCTCTAAAACATCATGAATGTTCTGTATGAGTAATTCAAGACTTGCAACTGGCAGAAAGAAAGATACTTACACAGTCGAGATTGTGGCTGTTAAATTGAGGCAAACTCCAGCTCCCAACCAGCCCACTCTTTTAATATCTCCATATATCTACGGAGTACGTATAACTGCCGACAGGATATACGCGGCAATAGTACTTTCCAAACCTTAAGAGGAACCCGGAGCAACGTAACCCAATGCAAACAAGAGTGCGCTTGGCGCATGCAATCTGTAAGCAAGCGACTGGTCCAATCCCTACGAAATAGAGCCGTACACCCCCTAAATGTTCAGATTTTGATTTTGTGGCTTTTACCTCATTCGATTTGATCCCTTATCGATGTATTGATTGAAACAGAGTGTTTATGGCGGCAGAATCTACAGAATCTTGAAGATTGCCCGCGCCTTTTTTAAGCATTTCCCGATTGTAGCAATAGACACTCGTGTCTTTGTCATCTACTTAAGTTAGGTGGAAAGTTGAACGTGGATTAGGATTGAGAGTCGAGCAAGTTATACCTTCCTCTGGATCATGAACCGATCGCCCACGAAAGATGTCTCATATTTCATCACCCAATCATTTTACTGGACCTCAGCAGATGGACTATAACACTACGAAGGCACAAGAAGAAAGACTGACTCTACTTGCTGGTCCAATTGCTTCAGTCACATCAATGTCACCAATAACGAAAACGCCACAGCTGAGAACAATCTCACATAAATTGGTATCAAAAGTCTCCTCTCACTCTAAAGTACAAGTACATTATGTGCAAGAAGTACACGCATGCTTTCTTTTAATTCCCTCGCTGGCCCCGAGTCGCAATATATACGCGCGCATGACAAGCACTCATGTGTCCGTCCCCAAAAACGCCAGCAAATGCCGAAGATTTGTTCCCTTCTTTCCAAGACTGATTCCAATTTCCATCACCGAAAGGACCGTTGTATCTTCATTCTGAGTCGGTTCACTGCGTCCTGGCCTAGATCGTTGTTCAGAAGACCCAACAATTCGCTTATTTCTTGCGCATTCTCATCACTGCCGTATAATCTCGTGTTCGTCCGCACGCACTCCTCGTACCACTGGTCGCAGATGTAAAAGATGTGTTCGGCGAGGACCTTCTTACGACTCGCCACATTGAACGGTGGGTTATTGCTATACCACTCGCTTTGCAGCGTAGCAATGACAATCTCATAGGGGAAACCGACTTCAATGAAGAGATCTGGAACCCAGTTGCGAGAACTAGCATTGTGTTGGAATTCGGAAGCGTATTTCTCAATCATTGGAATTAGAAAAGCGGGGTTGAAGGTGCTTTCAGAATGGTTGAGGCGGTCTGCCATGTCTTTAAGGAGCGTGATGACGGCTTCGTAGGGTTGTTGACCAGCGTCCGGGTCACTGTCGACTTTAACATGCGTACTCGAGATGAGTTGCTCCCAGGTTGCTCTGACGTCGGCGTCGTTACGGTGGTCGGCACATTCGTAAATCATCAAGCATATGTCAAAGTAGCTGGCTTGGTCTGCGAAATCATTATACAGCTGCGAAAAGCATTAGAAATAATACATGAACCGGATAGGACAATACTTACATCAGACAATTCCAACACCCGGCCATCGAGGGCTTTAACGACAGCTGGTTTCCGCTCGTCGGGTACTCTCGAATCAACGCGAAGTCGGTTGAGCAACTCATCCTGGATATTGGCAACCTCAAGGAGCTCAGTAACCTCATAAAGCAGAACTTGGCGTGCTTGTCTTCCAACACCAGGACTTGACGCCTGGGCATTTGCTTTGGCTCTGCTCAGATACTCGATTCGCGTCCGTAGGATAATATCGAAATCACTCTTTGCCAGATCAAGTTGAACTGCTGCAGCTTCATAGAAGCTTTCTCGGTGGACGTAAAACTTCCAAAGAAGATCTGCTTTCTCCACACTTGTAACGGCTGACCGAGTCAAGAAGTGTACTACAAAAGGCGAGTCTGTGGATAAGAGTCGATCGACCCATCCTTGGTGTAAATACCACTCGTAAAGATCATATTGGAACAACTCGTCCTCGGATTCATTGACCACGGTGTAAGCTTCAATGCGCCTTGTAAAAATGAGGGTCGCCCGACCATCAACTGTGTTCGGTTCCAATGCAGCAGCATCATCAACTGCAACTAATGTATTGTGGACAAGCTCATAACATTTCCTTCTGAAATTGTATGCTGAGGTCCGGTTATCACCCTCGGGCTTGTTTTCATTAACCCAAGCTAAGGCGGAATTCCCACGATCTGATTCGTGAGCGGCTAGGAGAGCTAGACGGATCGCACCTGCATAGAATTGGAGTGCAGCGAATTGTTCCATGGCGCTCTGGAGGTTTTCGTAAGAGAGCGCACCTGCGACTTGCGTAAAGAGACGAAGACTTTCATTGAGAAGATTGCGGGACATGTCCTTGCTCACTCCAGCTTCGGAAGCCTTCTTAAGTTGTTCTTGGGCTTTGAAAATGATGACATCGTCAGCACTGCAGAAACTGCCACAGCGTCGTCGTAAAGCATCAGCGACGGTGTCGACGTTCGACCCATTCGCAATGTTTCGGTTTACGATAGCCTTGACGAGAACTTTGGCAAGGTCTTTGCCTTGATCCGTGGCGAAGAGAAGCTCGAAGGTCAGGTCACGAAGGCGTTGTTTGACAGGGTCGTCGAGGGTACTCCATATCTGATCAACTCTCTCCTCGAATAGCATTTGGACGAAGGAAATCCCCTCGATGATACTGTGGTTTAGTTTTTGAAGCGAATACAGCGCTTGATGCTCGCCTTGAAGGGCGATTTGTTCCTGCTGACTGGCAACATGCTGAAGGCTTTCGGGTCCAGCAAGACCTTCGATGAAAGAGCTGTTCTCTTCCAAAAACTGTTGAAGTCGCGTTAAATTCTCTTGAATGCTAGTCAGCTTTTCCCCCTTGACCGTGGACTGGATGGAAACGGCTCCACTCTGTGGAATGACCTCCTTGATTACTGAGAATTTCCACAGCGAGCGAACAAGCCGTCCCATATACAAGGCTAAGCCTTCGTGTCGTGACGAAGGTCGCACATTATCAGCAGCATTTGCAATGCCCTCGGACACCCCATTTTCGTTGAGCGATGGCCGTCCTCCAAATTCGACGAACGCTTTCCGTGCAAGTTTTAATGTTTCGGGGTCGCTGATTCTAGCGACTCGCAAATCCCCAGGAGTGACATCGTTTCCTTGGCCACAAGCAACAGCCAAAGCAGTGGCCGTAGTTTCGCCTCGGCCATATTTGCGAATGAACTTTTTCATCTCACTCTCCAGACCTTCATCGCCGCCGCCACTACGAATTGCAGAAGCAAGGATATCAACCAGCCGTCTCCGCCGGATCACGTGGATTCCGGTATTTGTTAATATCGCAATCTCCGTTGGCGTTTCGTCATATTGCATCGCAAGCTCGTTTCCAAAGCCAAGAGGTTGATTCGAAGCAGCAAAAGATGGCGTTGACAATCCCACTGCCTCAACACGGCTATTCAAAGATAGCCAACAACCTGACTCGTAATATTTGGAAGCTTGAGCTGTGAGAGCTCGTGCTTCTGCAGCTATTCTACCGGTATCGGGCGCAGAAAGAAAGAGCATATCACGACCAACCTGTTCCGCCTTGGATACAAAGCAGAGAAAAAACCCAGGTGGAAATCGGAAGCCTAGACGAGTGAACGCTAAGGCGAGTGATGAGGTGTCGGTAGCCGACTCAGCACTTTGGTATGAAGGATTATTTGGTCTTGGCTCCAACTGGGGAGGAAATTTAATGTGCTGAACCTGCATACTTTGAGGTGCTCCCTGTCCGCTGAGATATCCGTATCCTCGGGTTGCGCTCAGAAATAACCGACACCCGGTTGTAGTGGTGGCCATGATATGAAGCTTGGAGCCCTCCTTGGCAGAAATAGGATCGATCGACACGATTCTCAACTGATTCGTGAGCAGAACAGACGTCGAGATCATGTGACTGATATCTCTCAAACATTCGAGTCGCCTTTTCTCAATCACTTGCTGAAGGGTTGTTGGTGAGTCCATGTGGAATGTGCGGATGGAGGATTCGGATGAAAGGGTGTATAGGAGTCGTCTGGAATCATCAACGACAATTTGGATGACATGCTCGTTAGACTTGTTCCCCCATATTGTAGGCATAATCGATTGGTAACCAGGACTTGTATGATTGACTTTCCCACACCGGCTTGCGAACCACTTCTCTTCCTGCTGGTACGTAAGCTCGTAGATATCATTGTCGGCCTCCCCAGCAAAAAATATGCGCCCAGTCTCAGCCGACCCCTCGATGACCTGAACATTGATCCCCCGAATAGAAAGCGACATCTTAGTCTGATACAAAGAGACTGTCCAAACGCCAGGGCCTTCGAGGTTTGCCGCAACTCCAAGCAAGATGATATCCGCTGTTGTCGCAACCACCAAAACATGTGTAATAGTCGAAACGAAGACGCCCTTCCTCGGCTTAACAAGCTTGACCGCCGTAATATTATGTATCTGCTCCTCAAATCCAATAATTTCAGGGTTGGGCGCCGTGTAGTCCCAGAGGTATAGTGCATTGTCAATAGAGACCCATGCATGGTTGAGGTCTGCAAATAGCCCCATCATCGTCGAAACCTCGGCATGATTGTATTGCTCGAAAATGCGATCTGGTATGTCATACATTTTTGTTCTTTGAAATGGCGCCCAAGCTGCTTCACTGACACCGTTGGGAAGGTCATAATCGGAAGAGATGCCCTCTGCGATTCTGTTAGCTTTGGCCGACTGTTTATTGGGCCTCTACGTACGTCTAACATAGCTATCGAGATCTGGGAAGCTGGCCTCCCTCTGCAATACCTCATTTATGGTCCTTGCAGCTCGTTGGATGGGCTGTAAAGTTTGCGATTTCGATGGGGCAGGCGCCTGCAGGCCATCCTGGGGATTCGAAGCAGTCCGTTGCAAACCACCAGTATTGAAGATTGGCTGTCGAGGGGGTGGAAATCTCGATGCAGCGGGTGTATTAAAAAATGCGCCTGGTAGAGGCCTTTGAGGTGTCTGCAGCACGGGATAAGACATTTCGACGAGAGCGCTGCCGCTGTGGAGGTTTTGCTGCGTCGTTCCAGGCGCTACCGGTGAGATTCTGGTCAGAAGAGGGACATTAGAAGCTATTCGAGCACTATGGTGGTTGGAGGAGTGCGCGACAGCGAAATTGGGCGACGGTCGTGGAGTTGAAGGTGAGGTAAACACTTGGAAGCTCTTGATCAACGCGTCTGTTTCGAGGCGCATCCAGAAATATTTCCCAGCCCCCAAGCACGTGACGCAATAATAACAAGCAAAGATATTGTCACTTTTGAGATAATAATTTTAGTGAATGTTAGTAGAGGTGTAAACTCGAAACCGCGTTGTCAATATTAGCTTTTGTTTCCATTCTTAATTCGCACCACCATGAAAAGTGTTCTGGACCGCTCGCGCGGCTGCTGTCAAACGACCCAATTCCAGCCTTGTAAGGAAGCACCAACTTTTTAATATTCAGTACTCAAAGAGTTCAAGTCTACATTATTATTGAATGTTTGCTTATTATAGCATCTATACTAGCACTGCTAATGGCAATATGTATATGTATAAATGCCACCATAGCCAGTCTAGGTAGTTTCATCCATCCATCATCCTTTACCACAAAGAGTCATTATCAACGTCCCACCTCCTCCCAATGCCTCTGTAATCCAATTGTAAAGCCGTTCGGTGTTTGGCTATCATATCCTCGTAGCCCCGTAGCCCCATAACCCCATAACCCTCTCAAACCTTTTTCGCCTCCCTTTCTGCCTTCTTCAAAGCTCTCTTCCTAATTTTCTCATGCTCCCCCCTGTTGAACTGCAGCCCAAGCCCACTTCCAATACCAAGTGTATTTTCCAACCACCACTGCATCAAACCATGGGTCCACCATGGCGAGCTCGTATACGCCATGTTCTGCGCACCTCCACTTCGTCCGATCTTCCCTAGCGTCGCCCTGACAAATTGCCTTGGGTTGGGAATCATGGCGCTTGACCTGCGGATCTTGCTCATAGCAGTAGTAACCAGATAGCTCAGTGCCAGCTCAACATCCACACCACTGCCCTTCAACTCGCCTCCTAGAGCCGTCGACCAATGTTGGAGGAATGCCTTACTGCCAGAATAGGTAGCCAGCAGCGGGATAGGCATCCACCCACCGAAGGAGCCCATTGTGAGAATCAGGCCCTTCTTCCTCTTCACCATGCCAGGAGCGACAATCTGAGTGACTTTCAACGTAGCAAGGCAATTGATGCCAATGATGTCCTTGATCTCGTCCTTGGGTGTCTCTATGAATGGTATAGGGACACTGTGACTTAATCCAACATTGTTGATCAGGATGCCCACATCAAGGTCATTGACGAGCGCCTGCAAGGCCGCATATTTTTTCTCGTCGTCTTGAGCGAAATCCATTGCCAGCACTTTGACCTTGACTGCTGAGCCCGCATATTTGTGTTCGATTTCCTGGCGAAGCGTGTCGAGTTTTGATTGCGTGCGGGAGACGAGTAGAAGGTTGAAACCCTTCTGCGCAAGCTGGATGGCATATTCCTTGCCAATCCCGTCCGAGGCGCCAGTAATGACAGCCCAGGTGCCCTTTTTGCCGTATGATCGAAGCTGAAGGACTAATTAGCCATGCAGAAAAATTCTGGCTGTTGGGGTACTGACGTTCTTTCCGCTGAGCACGAAAAGGCTTAGGAGAAGGCGGATGTAGCTTATTACTTTTCTGGAGACAGACAGTAACCCAATGGCTCCGAAACCTAGGATAAGCACCTTTACCAGCGGAGCATTGAAATCCATGTTGTTGAAATCCATGGCGTGAAAATGAGGTACTGGATTGTTTTCAAAGGCTGCTGAAGTGAAAATGGTTGGGAGGGACCCTTTTACTAATTAGTTAGCTCATGCATTGTTTCCAATCGCGTCAATCCGGTGAGACGCGATCTGCATCAATACTCTTCTCTACTCCATATTGGAACGCTTTTTTTAATACCCCTTCAAAATTGCTAGATCAATCAATTGGAATTTTAATTCGCAAAAATGGCTTCAGCTCTCTCGCTCCTAACATCCTACCTTCCACAACATGAAGGCCTCCTCCCAAAATGGCTTCTCTTCGTAAGATCCACCCCCCTATTCCCTCAACCCCTACTAACAGCTCCAGGTCTCTGTCATCTCGGTCGGAAACTCCATTCAAGCATACCTCACCACTGCCTACTCAGCACAGGTCTATCTCGGCCCTGTAAACTCCTCAAAACCAGCCACCGCATACGATTCTGCCCCCAATAGCCCCGTCACGCCACTGTCCTCGAGGACGTTCGGAACCTGGACTTTGATTCAGTCATTAGTCAGGCTGTATGCCGCATACTATATCGACGTTGCGCCAATCTACCAGTTGGCTTTCTTGACATACCTTGTGGCGTGGGGACATTTTGTGAGCGAGTGGCAGGTGTTTGGGACCGCAAGGTTGGGCAAGGGATTGATTGGGCCGTTGGTCGTGGCTACAGCTAGTTTGGTGTGGATGTTCATGCAATGGGGGTTCTACGTTCAGTGATAGGGAAGATGATCGCGTTGAAGAGTGTAAAAAGAAAGACACCCCACGCTATGGGTGGTTGCTGAATGGGGACGATTGAAAGATGTATAATTGCTAATCTCTATACCGCTATACAAAACTATCTATGTTCAGAGGACGAGAGAACAAGGATCACAAAAGCTTTCTATACAAAGTCCCTCCACAGTCTCTCAACTTCGCCGCCGCCTGCTCGGGCGTGATATCCCTCTGCGGTTCAGCCATCAACTCATAACCCACCAAGAACTTTCGCACTGTCGCGCTCCTCAACAGCGGCGGGTAGAAATGCATATGGAAATGCGATGCCTCAATTTCCTCTTCTGAGCCCTCGAGAGGAGCCTGGTGGATTCCGGAACCTAATTCCAATATTTAGCTTCGAACCAAGGAAGAATTTGAGGACTTACTATAGGGGAAGCTCGTCTCAAACAGGTTATCATATCTTCTTGTAACCTCCGCAATCGCCTCTGCGAAATCCGACTTTTCTTGGTCATCCAAATCTACCAGCGCCCGCTTGTGCTTCTTGCTGAGAATCATGACTTCGAATGGCCAGGTGGCCCACCATGGGCATACTACCAAGAAGGTAGAGTTTTGGAAAACAACCCGCTCTTCCTTCTCCTGCTCCAATTTTGCGTAGTCTTCGAGCATGTGACTGCCACTATGCTCTTTGCGATACTTCTTCAGTTGCTCGAGCTCTTGCGCTGGTTCATCGGGAAGGCCTGTGGTGGTCCATATCTGACCATGTGGATGCGGGTTCGAACAGCCCATTGCCGCACCTTTGTTCTCGAATATTTGCATCCATGTATACTGTGCGTTTGGGGCAGTGATTGTAAGACCTGTTGGGGCAAGCTTCGTAGGCTGGGCAACTGTTGCAAGTGGAGATTTTGGGGATAGATGGGCAGTGTAGATTTGAGTCCATGCTTGAATGACCGGTAGGATTTCGGAGGGGGTGAGGTCGGCGAGCGTGAGGTTATGGGATGGAGAGAAGGTGAGGACATAGCATTTTCCCGTCACTGATTCTGCGCGCAGGAGGAGGTTGGAAAGATCTAATAGAGGTTAGCGGCCGGATAGAGATCTGGGGATGGCACAACCTTTGGGGCTCTCTTCCTGCTTGTATTCGGCCTGCTCTTCCTTTACGGCGCTGTAATCATTGACAAACACAAACGTCTTGGTGTATTTGGGATTGGAATCGCCTTGCGCGCGTTTGTTTCCGGGACATAGGTAGCACTGGAGAATGATCAGGAGATGTTACATTTCAACGGACTTCTGTCGCATACAGATGGATCGTACTCGGGAAGTGTAGACTTAATAGCAGCCTCTTGCTGACCTCTGCAATGCAACAATCATAAGTATATTTATGGGATGGAGGCCTGTCGAGCTTACTGCCATGGTCTTTTCGTGCGATGCGGGGAGACGAGGAGCCAAGTACCCCGCAGTGGATTATATCGGCGGTGCGAAATGTCGTCGAGAATCTTTTCTGGCATCGTATCTATCGTGTTGTATACTTTCTGGAAAGGGGAACATGTGCAACAACTGGAGAATAGAATGGGGTACTACTGTATGGAAGAATCTTCCGACGGGAATTAAGGCTTACTGTACTGTCAGGAGTTTTGCGATGCAGGAACTGCCCACAACGCGGGGTCAGCCCTTTCTTTTTTTTGGTTGGCTCGGTTTAAAAGGCACCGCACCGCCAACCGCCACTCTCTTCACACCCATACATTGTGTATGTGGTGCTCCTTTCAGTTCAGTTGTACTGTGTAATAAACACATCAAGTGTGCCAAGAACTTAACCTGACAACTTTTCATCTTGAGTCTTAGTACGAGTACTGTATTGTTTTGTATTGGCGTGTTGTTGTTCTTTTGCTCTTTCTGATAATACCGTGCTATATGAAAAGTCACCACAGGCAAAGAAGCCTACCTATTGAGCGTCTGGAAGATTGTTGACTCTGGCTTGCATATCAGATGATCTATAACGGTTGCATCCCATTATGATGAGGGTGTAGCTTTAGTTCTTTGGAGTGCCTTCGAGGCCTCAGTCGTCCTTGGTACTAGTCTGCTCCTGCCCTTCAACCTCTTATGCTGCGACTATTGCGTCCGTCCATTCATTTGTTGCTCGCACAGTCAGTACTGTAATGAAAACCGTTCTGATTACAGTAGTCGGTTTTGTAAGTGAACTATCCTTGCTAAATCAGATTGAATGAACAACGTTCAACAACAACCTCTTCTCCACGACATTTGCCTCAAACTCCCAACGACGACAGCAGCGTCTAATCCAGGGCTTGAAATTGGTGTGAGTACCCATCTTCCTAGCTACCTTACCCCTTAGAAGATGCTAATCTGCTCTGCAAGTCTTCATGTCTTAGTCATGGTTGGCTCGGAAGTAACAACGAGGGAACACACCGTCGGCTGACAAGAGGCATCATGGCATTGAAAGGGATGGGTGGAACTAAAGTGGAGATTGATTGGATGTCTTTGAGAGCTCAAGTCAGGCTTTTGACCCTTTACAAGAACGCCCCAAAAACACTGGCCACAGCTGGCTTCCTATTGTTTCCGAAACTCCCAGCCGAACTTCGCCAGAAGATCTGGCCCTATACCCTGACACCGCGGACTGTTGGAATCAGATGCTTTTCCCCCCAAGAACCAAGAAAGGTGGAATATGTGCCCCAGGGTACGCACAGCGATGTTTCATCATGGTGCTTGACCTTTTCCAGCACCACCGTGCTTCCGACAGCCTTCTGTGTCTGTAACGACTCTCGCGTTGCGGTCCTGCCATTCTATCCGCTTTGTTTTGAAAATAGGACGGCTAGAGCCGGCACTCGATTCAACTTTGCACTCGACACACTTTACCTAGGCGACTTATCTTCTCAATTATTGTTTCGCTTCTTTGACGCAACGTCTTCGAAGGAACGTCAATCGCTCCAGCGTCTTTCCCTCTGCGAAACACTCGGTTTGCCTTTGGAGGATGAGGGGGAGAAGCTGCTGTCAGCATCACAAATTCTGAGAATTCACCAACGCAGCGAAGCAATGGGTGACAGTCTCAATAATGACGAAAAGAAAGTGCTGATGCTCAAGCACTGGACTATCATTCGTCGTTATCTGAATAGATTCACTTATCTCAGAGAGTTTACTGTGGTGCAGAATATCTATTATAAGCTGGGCTACTCCTATGGTCGTTACGAGAGCTATCGTCTCATCACCAGCTTCTTCTTACGTGGAAACTACCCCTGGGCGGAAAACCAGGTCACGTTCTACGATGACTTTCCTGATGGGCTGGCCAAGCCGGAGGTTATGATCTTTGTCAAGCCAAAGAAAAAGTTGGCATGGTATTGGGACGGCTTTGAAATTTTTGCTGGGAGGAAAGTGAACCTCGTCTTTGGATGGAATGGAATGGAGCTCTGCTAGCGAAATAGAACTGTTCATCTTGGCTATAGATTGATCTTGTAAATAGTACAAATGAAACTCATAGAGAGGAATGGCAGGCAGATTCGCGAGCTGAGCACTACTCTGCGCATCTGAGATAGAATATACAAATCTTGTTCTCTCGGTCAGCAAATCCCTCATCTCACTTTCTCGTCTCAAACGCCCGCTCATACAGCCGTCTCACCCCATCTAATCTCTCACTGATACTCACACAGTTGCTCCTTACTTCCTTCTTCACGGTCTCCCACTCAAGCCGCCTCGAACTCCCCCATCAATCTTTTATTAGTCAACTCCGTCTCCTTGAAGATGTATGCGCCAAGCTTATATCAATTATCATTTACCTTGCCGCTTGGAATCCAAAGACATCAAATGAGAGATCTCGTTGGTGGCGACTTCGTTGATAATTTACACATGTTTTCACTTTATTTGTCGTTCAAGTCAGTCTAAATTACCTTATGTGTGTTGTTTAGAATCCTTGAGATTCGAATCGGACAGTTAGTATCATCACATTCACAATATGGTCACAGTAAGGGAGAAAATGTTAGGTGCAAATCATGCTTTTATTGCTTTAGGTAAAGACAGACTATTTCTTCATTGCTTTATTAGGTAAAGACAGACTTACGAAAACTTCAGAAAAGCAACTTTAGGTAAAGACAGACTTACGAACACTCCAAAAAATCAAATCTTTCACCCTATCTCAGCCAGTTTCTTCGCTTGGACGGTTACCCCTCGAACCATGCTGAATGCGTACACTCACCACTGTCCGTCCCGTTCAAGGAAGCGGCGGTAGCTAACGAGTCGCTGGTCCAACTTAGAGCCAACCTCCATAGTGCGCCACCACGGATGAGCAGCGATCATGTGCGAAAGGGACCACTCCGGGAGCGATCGATTCAGACGGTAGAAAAACACCCCGTTCTTCATCTGAGGCCAGTTGTTCTTGACCATCTGGAAGTGCACATCCACCTCCTTGAGTCCAGGGAAGCTCTGCACAACTTTAGCAAGGCGCCAGAGCATGTCGCTCTGCGCCAGTGCCAGGTCCGTCGACTCCTGCCAGTGTGCGCGGAAGATGACCATGATGTGGAAACTCTTGGTAATTCCCCGATACACTGACAAGGCCTCGAAGAAGCTGTCAGTGGAGATTTCATCAGGCGCGTTCGTGTCCTTGAAGAGCTCGCTTCCCTCGGTGAAGTCGAGCTTGATCCTGAGCTCCTCTCCTTCGGGGACAGAGTTGTCGTAGCCTGGACCAAGTGCAAAATGCGTTGGGAGGCTGGTTTTCTTGGATGATGTCTTGGAGGCCTGGACCTGGCGCTTGCCAGATGCTGGGATCTCCACGATCTCTCCGATCTTCAGGTTTCCCATTTGGGCTTGGACGTTTTCCATCTTGATGGTGTTTTTTGTTTGAAGAAGTTGATCTTCTTTTGTAATTGTGCAGGTTTGTTGAAGGGATGAGTTGAGTTGAGTGTGTGGAAGACGTGTTGTCTGTGGATGATTTAGAATTATTTGGGGGAACATTGTGTTGCTCTAATACTTGAGGTGAGAGGTCTGTTCTGAATTGATTCCAAGCTGTTTGATAAACATTAAGCCAAACAATTCATCTCATAACTATTCACTGAGTAACAAGCAGTACAGGGACTAAGAACAATGCTGTTGTTTATCTTTGTCGCTTTCACGGCCTTCCTATGCAAAACAGGGAGTAACAACCCTTTTTTGTCAAGTTTTAGGGAACAGCTACCTCTGGAGTCCTAAACAAGTCGTAGCACAAGGGAAACACAAGGACTACAAAGAAACATTGTCGGGCTCGCAAACTGCCAACTAAACGGCACCTGGAGCACGTGAGTACTTCACGTAACCGGACAGATCAGCAATACTGATAGCGCCGAAAAGTATAGTAGTACAAGGAACAATTTGGTTGGCTACAAATTTTCGTCTTGCGGCTGGGTGTAGGACGGGGAAGGCTATGTAAGCGCCCAGGTCGAGGCTCCAGTACGCCAGTACAGAAACGACTGAAGTGAAAGAGAACCTCTAAATCCCATTCATTTCTCAAAGCAAACTTCCGGATTCAGAATGGACCCTATCTCAGTGATCGGCCTTGCTGGATCACTTGTGGGCATCAGCGATGTGATTGCAAGGAGTTTACGCCGCCTGATCAACCTCCAGTCCCGATATCGAAGCGCCAGCCTTGTCGTCAGTCTCCCCATCGGACAGCTGAGCACGCTCAAATCTGCATTGAACCAAGTCAGAGACTTTGTTACTTCAAGCTTGAAGAGGGTGCCAAGACATGAGCAACTTGTTGCGGATTTCGGAGTATCTTTGGAAAGCGGCAAGCTCTTGATCACGGCGCTAGAAGAGCATATTGATCATGTTGAAATTAATGATAATGGAAGTTTGCATGCCAAGGGCAAGGTCGGGTTTTTGTGGGAGGAAATCTGAACTGAATGACTTCACGGCCCATCTCAACAATCAAGTCAACGCTCTCAACCTCCTCCTCACGGCTCTGCACTGGTAAGCCATGGCATCTTTCGCCGTTGAACAGGGCTAATGACTTAGTCGGACAACTTTTGAGCGCAATGCGTTACTCCAGGACGACGAAAGTCGCCGGATTATCAAGCGGATGGAAGATAACAGAGCATCTCTATTATCGTTGGCGGATTCATCGTCCAACCATACCAGGCGCAGTAGAATAACCGAGAATTCCAATCTTCTGGACACAGCATTCGGATTTGACAATGAGGTAATCACAACTGATGTGTACCGGGCTGCACTGAGGTTCAACTTGCAGAAAGCTACTTCGAAGGGGGGCACTCTATTCTCCCCAGCGTAACCACAGGGGACAGCTCAGCCCCCAAAGCTACAGATCGTCCTGAGTATTTAGGCTCCGGATCCGGCCTTGTTCCCACAACCCCGTTGCATGATGGTCTGGTGCTTGAGTCCCCGCAAGAACTTCCTGCTTTAAGACGATGTTTTCAGACGGATGGCGCTTTAAGACATACCACCGAAGTAGATAGGTTTAGCTCCCGTTTGAGTCGAGTCAGCAGTCTGCTCGGGCGCAGTGACAATGCCTCTGTATTCTCTTTCCAATCCCAAGCACAAAGCGAGAAGGAAAAGCCGAACAGACCATTGAGTCCAACTTCCAAGCCATTGCCGAAACCAAAGACTGCTAGACGACATCTACGAACACAGGAAGCTCCGGCAGAACGTCCGCTGAAGGAACTCCTAGAATAACCGAAAGTGCTACTTATAGGGTCCGGAAACAGCGGCAAATCAGCGCTGTTCAGATCCATTGATGCCTTGCACCAAAGCGGCCTGTCTCTGGAAGAGCGACTGCAGTACAAGGAAGCTGTGTTCATGAATACGATCCAAAATATGCGCGATATTATACAAGCTATGGCGGAGAGGCTTGATTTGTCACTAAATGAAAGCACAAACCAACGCCACGTACGAACGATACTCCGTTCATCCTCCAGCTTTAGTGGTAACGTGCTCTTTTCAGACGTGTCTCAAGCGATTGAGGCTCTATGGAATGACGAGGGGGTGCAGCAAGCTTTTGAGAGGTCGAATGAATATCTGCTGCAAGACTCAGCTGCATAGTGAGTGTTGTCCATGGTGAGACTTCATTCGAGTGCTAAGTACTAATGGTGCAGTTTTTCCAACTCAGTTCGACGTACCAGCGAGCATGATCACATTCCAACCGATGAGGACGTCCGCAGGGCTCGAATCAGGAGTACCGGTAGTTTCAGCACAATAGTGAAGTCTAGCGGCATCACATTCAGACTATTTGATACTGGTGGTGAGCGAAGCGAACGTAAAAAATGGATACTCGAGTTTGAGTATCTCAGTATCTTAATTTTTGTGGTTGATATCTCGGCATACGACCTTGTCCTTTACGAAGATCACTCTGTGAACCGTATGCAGGAGTCCCTCGTACTCTTTGATTCTCTATGCAACTCGAGATGGTTTGTGAACTCAGATATCATCCTTCTTTTCACAAAGGTCGATGTCCTTGAGCAAAAATTCACGAAAGTCCCTATCGGGAGGTACTTTCTCGAGTTCACTGGAAAGGAGAGCAACTTGAATGATGTCAAAGAGAATCGGTTCCTGTCACTCAACAGACATCCCACGAAAATCATTCATGTTCGCTTCGTAAGTCTCGTCGGCGAGTATAATGATTCGGCTACCAAGGAAATTCTGAATGACATTGTTAGCGGGCTTTCAGCGGGGTTGGATATTCCCGTTGAATGTTCAATTCAATGATCCATATAGTACACTATGTATCCATAGAAAGCAAAGAGGCTGTAGAAATGAAATTCTGAGTGATTTTGAGTCTTAATTCATGCGTTCAAACACACTGGACTTGAAGTATAGATCGACGAACATCGCCTTGCGAACTTGCATGGTTTGAACTGTGAATACAGATATATGTTGTGGTTCGGAATTACAATCGGGTTTCTTTTCCCAGATTTTCGGAATACGAAATGCTACCTCCCCACCCTCATGAGACAACATATTTGCCTATTTGCCTCGAATTACTGCGCTTTCTTCACTCTGGTGGACGAGACAGTAGATGCTCGCGCGATGACATGATTGAGTCGCAGGTACATATCAACCCCCATAAAAGTGGCTAACATCAAATTAGCATGTTGTTCAAAAGGGTTGGAACAATCAAGATGTGGAATGCACGAACAAATGGCGAGGTAAGGTCCGTACAGCTTGCATAATTCGATCTTCTCGGTCAACGGGACTGGCCAGAAAGCAAACTCGAACATGCACGTCACAGTGGTCAGGAAGACGACTGTTGAATACGGCAGTAGAACCAGTGGGATCTTTGGGGAATCTAGCCATCGTCAGATATTGTACTGTTTTGGGTCTAGGTACGATACTTACTCCGATAAAGGCCACCTAAAGCCCAAAGCATCACTGGCGCTTGGAAGAAAAGCTCTGACCATATGAACAACTTGAAGAAGGGCGGAGTCTCAACGAAGAATCGGTCGTTGTAGTTATCGATATAGTAGGTTTTCAGACTGAGCATGAAACCGGGGACCATGGACGAGGGGTAAATAGCTTGAAGGTCCATGACTATCACATGATTATGGTCAATGAAAAGCTCAAGTCTCCAATTTGTCATCCGGATATATCACAAATCATATCTCCCCATCATAATGATGGGCGAAGCAATGCTTGAACAAGGGAGGCAACTTACGGAAAGCCATAGGTAGAGAAATACTGAAATGAATCAGGTACACGAGGTCTCGTTTGCGGGAGAAAATTGAGGCGCCCATCGTCACAAACTCGGTAGGGTAAACCTAGGAGGACGAAAATTGAGAGGCTGATCAGGAGTTGGTGTTGTACCTGAGTACCGAGGAGGTAGTTTACGAGACGTTGACCAGACTGTTGAGATGAAGTGGCTGGGCGAAGTCGCTTAGAATAACGCTACATATGGACCCACTTTTATATCTTCTTTAGGACCAGCCTTCAATTATCAAAATCAAATGTCATTCGCATAGATACTTTACTCCCTAACCTCTTATTATTCACAGTATCTTACAGCTCAAGATCGATACAGAAATCTCATTCATTGACAGCCTTGAGCTTTCAAAAGGCGAAGCTGCAATAAGAACCAGGGCAGGTGCTAGTACGTCTATAAATTTCTTATTTCTCGGCATTTACTCCATCAAACCCCCAAATAGCATCCCACAAGCGATCAAACGCCCTGTTTCGACAGCCAATTCTTGAAATCCTTGATAGTGAGGCACTCAAGAAAGACCGACGCCTTCACCAAGATGCCCAGCTCCGTCTGTATCTTATCCGCAAGCGTAAGAGACATCAAAGAATCGACACCCAGTTCTGTAAATGCAGCCTCGTCTGGAAGATCGTCGATGTCAAGTCCTGTTTCGCTCGCGATGAGGTGCATACAGGCGTCTATGTGAGGAGGATGCAGCTCGCTTTCCGCTGTCTTCGACTGAGGAGTCTCTACGGGCGTCGGTGCTGGACTGCGCTCTGAAACGAGTACCTGGTCTTGCTGCCGTGATTCGGCAGGGGCCGCGACGGGTGGCTTTGCGCTGTTGGAGCCAGAAGAAATATGGGCTGAAAGGTTGCCAGTTTTCTTCCCACCTTTCTTACGTTGGGGAAACATGATGGGCATGAGAGCCCTGGGGACACGCTTGAATTTGATGCCTGCACAGACACCTACAATCCTAGACCCGCGTAGAAGATATATGTCGCCTGCATATGCTCCCGGCTCGCCAGCGACGGGCGACATGCGGACGTAGTTGCGATACTTCACGTCAGGACCAGATTCGAGCGGTTCCGCTATGCGTAGGTGACGCCACCCCGGTGTGATGTAGAAGAAATCACGAGACGACCCAGCCATCCTACCGTCATCGTCGCTGCCATTGTTACTTTGCACGCCGAACGAGTTCATGATGAAACCGGCTAGCTGGAAGGCACTGTCTATCCAGTGGGGCGGTGTATTCCATGTGCCGTGACGATCAGAATCGAGCACCACATCCGCCGTGGCTTCCAACGCATCCTCCACCAGGGCGACGCGGTGCATGCCGCGGTATCGCACTCCATAGTCGACTATGTTTGCAAAGAGCTCGTATACGGTGCCCTGGGACAGCACGCTCACTCTTTCTCGGTTGGCTTGCGATGCAATTTGGCGGTCGGAAGTCGAATTCCATATGGCGTCAATACGTGAGGCAACAAGGTGCGAAGCCATCTGCCACTCAGCTTGCCAGATCTTCAGGTCTTCGTAGTAGACTACCGCCGTTGCGAAGGCTTGGTCCGTCTTGCGGGCTCCGTCGGAGCTGGCTGCGTAGTAGCTCACTTGCGTTTGGCCTCGAGACATGTCTAGCAGTGCCTCTACTCGGATGAATTGCGCTAACACGGAACCGGGCGATGGGTCTTCATCAGACACGACTTGGGCCTCTACGACCTCCATGTTTCTCAGGTCCATGTAAGGTTTACTGCCATCTGGAACTAGTCGCTTGTAGAGATGCTCGCCAGCGGTTAGACCAATATCGGCCCAGATACTCTGAAAAGACTAGAATTAGCAATGACACAAACGATTGCGTGAAGGAAATAGGCCCAAAGAGTTAGCCTGTTGCTCTTACCGCAGTCAATACACTTCGTCCGTGTATCTTGTGTCCCGCCGCTGCTCCAAGTAGGTCGGGGTGGAACATGTCAGAAACGGCGGTCATCCGTGCCATCTGTCCCCCTATATCTTCAAATTCAACCTGCTGCAACGATGAAGTGAAAAATGCCGGTTTGACTGAGCTATGATGGTTTATCTTTTTCCCAGCAGCAAGTTCTGGATTTGCTTTGTCTAGAGTCCATGTGCCTTCGTATGGGATCCAGTAATTCTTCTGGTTCCAATGGTAAGGATCAAGGGGAAGAAGTCGATGTGACTTTTCGCTGCGCGCAAAGTACTCATTCCAAGCAATGGGGAGGCCTAGGCAGTGGAGTGCAGCCAAACTTCCACTCCACGCCGACAGAACATCGTCAGCTTTCCGCAATGAAGGAAAGGCCTGGACAGCTCCGCTTTGCTCTTGACAATTTCGAACAAAGGCTGTGCAGACCGGGTGCGGCCCTATATCAATCCACACAGCACTGCCGTCAATCAGTCCCTCCGTCTCGGCTGCCCTGATCGCGGAGACAAAATCTACAGGCTCGCGGGTAGCCCGCCTCAAATACGTCCCGTTGATGATTTGCCCTTCAGTCACGCATTGCCCAAGAAGTGGGGAGATAATGGGAACTATAGGTACTTTGAAGGTGACACGGCGAGCGGCGGACTCAAAGTCTTCAAGTATAGGGTTCAACTGGGCCGAATGAAAAGCAAATGGCACATCGAGCGAGACGCACTTGAGGCCAGAGGTTCCCAGCAACATGTCACGAAGAGCGTATATTTCGGCTCGGATACCGCTGACTACGGTGTCCTCGCGACCATTGATGCATGAAACCTCGTAGTTGAACTTCTTCTCGCTCTCCTGAAATAACTGAGCGATGCGAGGGGCGGAGGCCCCTCGAATGGACATCATTACATGGCTTCCAGGCTCGCATGTGGCCATCATGAGCTCTGCCCGCTTGCCTACAAGGAAAAGGGTGTCTGCCACTGATAGAACGCCTGCCGTGCACAGCGCAGCATATTCTCCCAGGCTGTGCCCAATGACGACGCCGGGCGTGATGCCTAGGAGTTTCCAGTACTGTGCCAAGGCGATCTGGAGGACCACCAGACTCAATTGGGTCACTAATGGACTCTCCAGTATTGACTGACTAGAGCCCGAGCTATGGGTGCTGCTGTCAATCGACTCGACCTTCACATAGCCCTTGTCGCTGCTGCTGCATGGGGTAGAGGTGGGCGAAGAGCTTGAAGAGTTATGTTCGAGATTGGTTATGGCAGAGAGAACTGACGGAAAACCAAGTTGCCTTACAACACGGTCGAGCTGCAGCACCATTTCGCGAAACTCGGGCGCTCGCTGGAATAAGGCAGACCCAGCCCCTCGGTAGAAGCCTCCCTGTCCCGAGAACGCAAACACAACGACCTTGGATGTGGTGCTCGAGACATACTTCGTATGAGCATCCAGATCATGGTCGGCAACTTGCAAAAAGTCTCGAAGCTGTGCAGTGCTCGAAACGGATGTGGCGATGCGGATGTGATGGTGCATCCTACGAGCGCACGTCGTATAAGCAAGATCTTTGAGCCTGGTTTCTGTATGCGTTTCGAGATAGCGGAGCAGGGCGCTAACATTGCTACGAAGCGAGGCTTTGCTCTTAGCGGAGATACAGACGACCTCGTAAGTGGGGTTCATCGGCTTGTCCATGTCCTCTTGTTCGATATGTGTAGATGGCGCGTCTTCGA
Source organism: Lachnellula occidentalis (assembly GCA_007821535.1). Lineage (NCBI taxonomy): Eukaryota > Fungi > Ascomycota > Leotiomycetes > Helotiales > Lachnaceae > Lachnellula > Lachnellula occidentalis. Next base: position 30,572 of record QGMI01000065.1, on the reverse strand, counting down.
GAAGTAGTGTCGTATTGCCGCCGTGGGCGCCAAAGCTGTTGACAATAGAGTAGCGTTTTTTTGCGCTGGACGTCCAAGGAGTATTTTCGGAGAGAACATTGGCGTTTCGATTGGCCAAATGTCGCTCCACAACGGGATTGATTACCGTCCGGATCCCAATATGGCGTGGAATCATACTGTGGCGGTACATCAACAGCACTTTGATCAAGGAAGCAATGCCCGCAGCAGCTTCGCCATGTCCAATGTTGGATTTGACAGCACCTAGGTGTAGACGTTGTTCGGGCCGCTGGCGCTGACCCAGAGGTGCAAAGAAGCTGAGCACCGATTCGGACTCGACTGCATCTCCTACTTGGGTCCCTGTCCCGTGAAGCTCGACAAAGCTGACGTCGAGAGGCTTGACGCCTGCCTTAGCTAGTACTTGACGATAATTGTCCTTCTGTACACCCACATGCGGTTGAGTGATGGAGACGCTCTCAGAAGAGTGATTCGTAGCGCCGGCTAGAATAGTCCCGAGAACCACGTCGTTGTCCGCCAAGGCGTCCTCGAGCCGCTTGATCACGACAGAACCGACACCATCGCCACGACAATAGCCATCAGCTCCAGCGTCCCATACTTTGCATTGACCTGTATGAGACAGGAAATGTCCTTTGCCAAGCATGCAATAAATGTCTGGATTCGTCTGATGTGAAGCAAGGCTCCCAGGTCAGCACGTCCCTTGTAGATATTCATAACCTGTGATTCATTGTTATATCATGAATAGATAGACTCACGATGATATTTAGGCCGCCGGCCACTACAGTATCCGCATCGCCCGCCCATAGTGCCGAGCAGGCTGTGTGGACTGCTGCTAAGCCGCTCGAGCAAGCCGTGTCAATATTGAAACTTGGCCCTTGGAAGTTGAAAAAATAGTTGATCCGACCATTACCGAACGCCCTCTCGGTACCGGTAATCCCATATGTACCAATCTTCTGGCTTGCGTTCACCTCGCGGTAGTCGTCGCTTGCCTGGCCATAGTAGGTTCCAACCCGCGAGGTATGAGAGGATGGCGTCCGGTTAAGCACGAAACCGGCCATCTCGAGCGCCTCGTATGCAGTCACAAGTGCTAGACGTTGCATGGGGTCTGTTTGTTGCGCCTGTTGCATATTAGATAGTTCATTGGCCAAAGTCACGAGGAAAAGGAATCGATCAAGTGTTTAATCTTACCTCCCGTGGTGACATATTGAAGAATCCGGCATCGAAGTGTCCTGGATTGGATACGAAGTTGCCGAATTCCGTGCCGACGGAGTTTTCTGTCTGCCCGCTTGGGTCGAAATGCGATTGGAGATCAAACCTGTCCGGGGGTACTACGGTATGGGTATCGCGGCCTTCAACGAGAAGCTCCCAGAATCGCTCAGGCGTATTGGCGTCCCCCGGCATACGGCATGCCATCCCAACGATTGCCAGTTTGGAATCCTGTGGTAGGCCTGGATTGCCATGATACTGGCCGACTGGTTCAGACTCATCTTCCATCGCCCAGTCAACGAGGTCCTGATGTTGCACGACAATAGAAGGCGGCAGTTTTTCCACGACGGTTGATATAATGGTACCTGTGAGAAGGGACGTTCGGTAATAGAGTATTTGACATGATGGCTTCATATGCCGTTCTAGTTCGAGCGAGACTTGCGCCGCCGCACCCGCAGCGAGCTTGTCAAAGAACAATGGCTTAGTGAAGGCCTCGGTGCATATAGCCTCGATCAAGTGGTAACCATCCATGGCAGAAAAGGCGCTGCCTGTATACGGCGAAAGCAGTGGCTGTTGAAGGGAACAGCAACGCCATTTCTCCCAGACCCGTGCCGCCTTGATGATGGCACGTACATCTTCCGTGTCGTAGACATTGGGAACATGACAGAGACCGCCCGAGATGGGCAGTGCGGCATGCCGAGAGGAACCAAGTGTCTTGGAGTGAAGGAATAGCTCGGTGAGACGCGTTGGAGGACCCGTGATGCCCACGGAAAGGTGGTCCACGTGACTGATGCTGATTTTGGTTAATGCCGTCGTGATGCCCAGTTCGTGTTGGCTATTGAAGTGGTCGAGCTCAGCTTGCACCACTTCGGCTGGCAGACCCGTAATGACGGATGCCCAGGTGGCGTTGAGCGGCGCTGTGGTATCTTTGGTGTGATGGGTGTTTGTGTTTGTGTTTGTATTCTCAAGAAGCTGGGAAACAAGGCCCACATGACGACAAAAGACGAAAGCAATTCGGACGCTCTCGGCTCCATACGAGACAAGATCCGCAAGAGACCGGGATACGGCGACGGATGCAGCTGAGAAAAGGCCGATGCTGATGCCGGCCAGACAAGACGTTCCGATATTGACGTTGTATGCAATGTCACGTGCTTCGTGGTATCTGGTAGCCACATATTGGTTAGCTTACGTAATGCCTTATAATCTAGCCTGGTGAGTGATAATAAAGGGGGTTCAGACCCAATGTACATAGCCAGCTCGTAAATACAGACAAAAGCGCCCTCCCAAGCACCACCTAAGGGCCCATTTCGCAATTTCTCCCATTGCGAACCAAGCGTGATTATGTCGCTGAATGGAGGAACCGATTGCCGCTGCTCAAGTGACAGCTTCTGTACCTCTTGTCTCAGCACCGCAACACATTCCCGCAGAAAGCGTGCAAGAAGAGGGTATCGAGGCAGTTTGGCATATCGATGGAGCCTACGTAACAAGTCTTGTACGTCTCCACTGGGAAGCTCGTGACTGAATATGATGAATGCGGCCGAAGGACCTTGGTTGTCAGCTTCGAACTTCCGGTATGCTGTATTTGGTCCTATGGGAGGTGAGGCGGCATCAGATCCATTGCTGTCGTGGTCCATTGTCGTCGTCATGTTCTTGGGTGGGATCAATCAAGGTATGCCCTACCCACGGGCAGAATATATACCACCAGTGATATATGGCAGTGCTAAGCTGGTTGACAATATGGTTCTCATATCTCACCCAAGGCATGCCCACTGCCCAGTGCATATGCGGGAAAACGGGGCTGAGGAATAGAAGCAGTGTCGGAATCCGAGTCGGTGAATTATCAGTCTGACTCTCTCAGGTATATGATCCTTCCGGATAAATTTGGAGCAAATATCATAGACTCACCGAACCCGCATGATAAGCTTTTTTATCATTCTTCAATGCTTCATTTTTGGCAAATATTGAAGAAGCTATTGGACGCACTTTTGTGCCACTTTTGTACAATCTAAGCCTATTTCTTCAAACTGTTTAGGAGTTGGAAGTATATAGATTTCGTGAAGTTTTCCTTTCTATAGTTAGGATGCGGCTGCGTTGAATCAGAAAATTTTGCCTAAAATAGAATTCAAGATTGTATCTCAGATGTAGCTCCACTGTAGTGCCCGGAACAGAAAGATAACACTATTTGCCTCCTCACCCCAGATTGGCAACGTTCAAGTTTTAATAAACCAATATCTAGTTTGACTGAACCCAACCTGCCGGGAGCCGACTTTGCTATTTTCTGCTAACATGAACAAAACCTGGTTCACCAAAGGCTTCAGTGCAGCTTCGAACGTAGCAGCATCTTTCGCAACCTCCCCGTAGAGAAGACTACCTATATCCGCAACAGACAATCCATGTACTGTACCTATTTGGCTGCCATCAACTGGATATGGAATATCGACGTGGCCGCCTTTCATACCACTACAATGACAACTTCGAGCCAGTGCCGCAAATACCTGCTGTTCTCTCAAGTCTCTCTGCGAGATATACCGCTTTATCACCAGTGGCAAGTTCCTAATCACGTCACCATGGCCAGGGTATCCGACAGTACAGCCCAAACGTCCCATAAGGCGAAGACTCCTGGTATAGGCGCCCAGATCGTCAGCAACGCTGTACCCGTGGCCCAACACGTTATCCCCAGTAAATAACGCAAGTTCCTCCTCCAGAACAAAGCATGTGTGGTCGGCGGCATGTCCAGGTGCAAATAAGGCTTTCAAAGTAGCGCCTTCTGTAGAGAAAGTTTGCCCGTCGTCGATGGCGCGCTGGTTTTGGGTCGGCGAGTGTTTGTGTACAAGGATCTTGGAGTTGTACAGAAGAAGGTCGTCGACACCGCCAGTGTGATCACCATGCCAATGAGTCAGGAGCACATGGGAGATGGATATGTCGTGATCATCAAGATATCCAGCGATATTCATAATCCATAATGGAAGACCCTGGAAATATTATTAGGCGAATCGTTGGAAGTTGAGATATAGGTCGAGAGAGGAGTATGTAAAACTATACCTCGCCGGTGTCAATGAGTATTCTAGATTTGCCAGTGCCAACAAGATAAGTGTTCGTTCCTTGAAGTTGCATGTCCCCAGGGTTCCCACCGAGGAAGCACACTACGCGTGGGGAGATGCGATCCTCGATGTCGCGAAGCATTGGTAGCTTGCTCTGCTGTGTCTTGAGGTAGTCGGTCCAGAAGCTGGACGAGTAAAATCCCTTAGGCTTCGTACTGGAAGACATTGAAAGAACTTAGGGTAGAATCAATGCCCAGAACCAGAAAACTGAGTATCTAGATGTGCCCCGTGGGGTTTGTGTCTCCCCCAAAGCTAGCCACATTCGATGGACAACATAAAAAGGGTACTTCTCAGCACTCATTTCAACGTGTGCACATGATCCAATGGTTCGATAATACTCATTCAGCTTGATTAGCCGGATTCCGTGAAACCATGTAAATCTCCCGAAAACTTCCCGTCTTATTCCCCGGGGACGGTCCGCACGCTGATTGGATAGCTCCAATCATTTTTATTTTGTTCCTGAGCCATGCAGCGGCAATTTGATTATCGAAGTACTTCTATTTGAATAAATAAGCGTCGGATTGTGCACCATATTCAGTATTAAGAGCAAGAGCTCAAACATAACGCAATTGCAATCTTTAACCACTACACGACTCTCGAAATTCAAAATCAAGCAGTGAACATGACAAGCGTTCCCCAAAGTTGCACCGTGCTAGTGGTGGGTGGCGGGCCTGGTGGTTCTTACGCATCTGCGGCCCTTGCACGTGAGGGTATCAATGTAGTCCTCCTTGAGGCAGAAAAATTCCCAAGGTTCATTTGTTTTCCCCTGCTGTTGTTATGTTTGACAGTAGCAGTTAACACAAGTTGATAGATACCATGTTGGTGAAAGCATGCTCCCCTCTATGCGACACTTCCTCAAGTTCGTCGATGCCTATGAAAAGTGGGACGCACATGGTTTCAATGTCAAGGTAAAATACTAGATATACTGCTCCCATGCGAAAAGATGTTGCTGACGCTCCGTGACAGAAAGGGGGTGCTTTCCGTCTGAACTGGTCCCGGCCTGAGACTTGTATGTTCATTACAATCACTTGGATCTCTCATAATGCAGCTAACATTCTTTCCCAACAGATACCGACTTCATCGCCGCTGGTGGGCCTGGAGGCTACGCCTGGAATGTGGTACGCTCCGAAGCCGACGATCTGCTCTTTAAGCACGCCGCAGATTGTGGCGTCAAAACGTTCGATGGGACCAAGGTGAACTCGATCGAGTTCGCCTCCCTGGACCAAGGGAGCGAAGCGGAGGCCCAGAAGTTTGGCCGCCCTGTGTCTGCTACTTGGAGCTGCAAAGATGGAACCTCCGGTACCATAACACTCGACTATCTCATCGACGCGTCCGGCCGCGCCGGTCTGATCAGCACTAAGTATCTCAAGAACAGATCCTTCAATCAAGGTTTGAAGAATATCGCCAGCTGGGGCTATTGGAAGGGCGGTGGTGTGCATGGTGTTGGAACACACAAAGAGGGAGCGCCATATTTCGAAGCTCTCAAAGGTACGCCAGGGTTGGAGTCATTATCATCCCGAATCTGATAAGCGTGTATTCCATGCTAATGACCTCGGCCAGACGCAAGTGGTTGGGCTTGGTTCATTCCATTGCACAACGGTACGCACTCAGTCGGCATTGTGCAAAACCAGGATATGGCAACCATGAAGAAAAAGGCAATGGCCGAGCCCTCTTCTCAAGGGTTTTACAAGCTGAGCCTCGAGCTCGTTCCTGGAATCAAGGAGCTCCTTGCTAGTGCCGAGCTTGTTTCAGAGATCAAGTCGGCCTCTGACTGGTCGTACAGCGCATCCAAGTACGCTTTCCCCGGAGTGCGTATCGTTGGAGACGCTGGGTCTTTCATCGACCCTTTCTTTTCCTCGGGTGTTCATTTAGCCCTATCGGGTGGACTTTCGGCCGCCGCCACGATCGCTGCCGCGATCAGGGGCGATTGTGACGAGGAGACAGCAGCATCGTGGTATGACAAGAAGACTGCCGAGAGCTATACCCGCTTCCTTTTGGTCGTCTCTAGTGCATTGAAGCAGATCAGAGCTTCAGACCAACCTGTCCTACATGACTTCAATGAGGAAAGCTTCGAGAGAGCGTTTGATCTCTTTAGACCCGGTACGTTGTCTTTCACTCATCATATAAAGATTTGAACGAACATTTTTTGACACCGAAACCCCTCAGTGATTCAAGGTCAGGCCGATGCGGATACCTCGGGGCGTTTGACGCAAGCCGAGATCTCCAAGACTCTTGAATTCTGTTCCAAGGCATTCATACACGTTTCTTTTGAGGAGAAAGAAGCGCTCATCAACAAGCTCAAGGAATCCGGGCTCGACGGCGACGCGTACGACGAGAACACCCGCAAGGCGCTTGATGAATTCGAGAAGAAGCTGACACCCGAAGAGCAAACCATTCTTACGACGCTCAAGGGGCGGCGGATGGTCAGGCCAGAAGATTCGCTGAACATTGACAACTTCACTCTAGACTCGATCGACGGCCTTGCTCCCCGGCTGGAGCGCGGCAAGCTGGGTCTGGCTCCTGCTAAGAAGGCTCAAGTCAAATACACGACTCACGACAAGCTTTCGTATCTGAACGGCGAAGCCAGAGCTGCGAACAAACCTGAACTAAATGGCCATACCGGGCCCCAAGGAAACACAATGACAAATGGGACCAATGGAATTAACGGGATCAATGGGCATAACGGGCATAACGGGCATAATGGGCATAATGGGAACAACGACGTCACGGAAAACGCGTCCGACAGCACAAACCATCTGGCTGATCTCTTAGCCTCTGGGGAGCAACCTGGCAAAACAACACTAGACGAGCTTACCAGGCATCGCTTAATGTCGTCGTTGCATGAGAGCGCCGAAGAGCTTGAGGCGCCGTACGACACTTTGGCGCGCCTTGTGAATGCTGTAAGTTGCATGCGCAGTATCACTCTTTCAGATCTGGTCACTGACAGCCTTCTCTCTTCTTCATAGGGTCGTCAAGTAGCAATGGTGAAGCTTGCTGGAGATCTTGGCATTTTCAGGTCGCTAGTGGAGAGCAAGACGCCGTTGTCCTCGAGCCAGCTTGCCAAGTATAGTGGCAAAAATGCCGAACCACTCCTAGTGGCTCGCATCGTGCGTTATCTGGTAGCTAATCGTTTCGTTTCCGAGGTGGACTGCGACCGTTACGTCGCCAGGAAGGCCACTCACGCCCTTGCTGACCACCAAATCGAGGGTGCCCTGCGATTCTTCCACGCAGTCAGCAACCCATCTTTCCAAGCCCTGCCAGATTACTTGCGGGAGACCGGCTACCAGAACCAGACCGCTGGATCGGCGCTCAAGAAGGGTCTCAACGCTGAGCAAGGCCTCTTCCCCTGGCTTAAGCAGCACCCCGATATCTTGGGTGACTTTCAAAATCTGATGGGCATGCCAAGAGAAAGCAACGGCTGGGATGTCATTCCACTGGACTTCTCCGTGACCAGCAAACACCAAGGCCCGATGCTGGTGGATATCGGCGGCGGCACTGGCCAACAGGCAAGGCTACTGGTTGAGCAGCATCCTGAGCTTGCCGGCAGAGTGATCGTCCAAGACCGTGAGGAGACGATCAAGAGCGCCCCCACGGCCAAAGGCGTCCAGCTGATGGCGCATGATTTCTTCGGGACGCAGCCTGTTAAAGGTAAGTGATACTGCTGCCACCTGGGAAGAAAGTAAATCAAGGAGGCGTTTTTGACCCAGTTGACTGACATAACCCCTCTGAATCAACAGGAGCAAAGTATTACTACCTCAGAGCCATTCTGCACAACTGGGATGAACACAAGGCGGTCCAAATCCTAGCCAATATCGTGCCTGCAATGTCGCCCGACTCGCTGGTACTGATTGATGAAGTAGTCATATCCCAGAAGGGAGCTCACGTCTGGCCCGCGGGGTTGGACCTACAGATGCTGACCCTTTTTGGGGGGAGCGAGCGGACGGGCCCCCAATGGGACACTCTGCTGGACAGAGCAGGTCTTAAGCCGGTCGAGGTCAAGAAATATGCACCTATCATGGAGAGTTGTGTTGTGTTTGCTGCGCGGAAATGAGTGCTTTAGAGCTTGTACTGTAGTTCGAACAAGGTGGATATTGGTGTAGGGGTGTGTGTCCACGCTAGCGGCCGCTTCTGGGGAGCAACCTCATCCCGTTCCATCTGAGGTAGCAAATGCGATCTGATAAGTTCATCATCATTTCCCACGCTACCTGCCAATCCAACAAGTGTATGCGTAAAACTAGAAATCTGTAATTTTTCATTCTTTGGGTTACATAGATATTGCGTAGACCACGCACGGCCAAAAGCTTTGTATTTTCGTAGGTGAAACCATTGAAGGGCGCTAACATCTAGGTACCTACCTAGTGATAGGCCCTGAAAGCCCTATATGTCCGGTCCCGCATAAACCATAGAGGTTTCCTTATCCTTACGTAGGCATTAAGCAACCACCTATAGTAACAGCGGGAAGGTTCCAGGGCAAACAGCCTGAAAAGTAGCGATTGGTACGCTGTAGTCTTAGCTACAGATCACTAATTTATAGCATGTATAAGCCATATTTTTCGTATCGTGTATCGAAGGGATAGGGTAGTTTACAGTAGCGCGCGCCGCCAAATATTATAGGGCTGCACCTTAAGATAAGCCAACTACCGGACCACCAGGACCGAAATCCAAATACTTTTGGCCGCAATCTTACTACATTTTTGAATTTTGTCCTTTAGATTTTGAGAAGGTCTATGTTCCTGGGTGTATATCATCACCGACGTTGCTTTCATCACGCTGAAGGCCAGCTAATTCATATTGAGCCGCGCTGAGCTGAATGGTGAGAAAAGAATGTATTCTGGTCTGCGCCCCTCTTGCTGCCTCCAGCTGTCCCACACAATGTGTAATCTCACCAATGAGTCCTTCCACCTGCTTCAGTCTTTTACCGAGAACGTGGCCGATCAGCATTGTCTCTATGTCGTCCTCTAGGTGGTGGTTGCCAACGAGCAGAGGGACACGCTTCAGCAGAGAACCGTCTTCTGCCTGCTGGACTGCGTCGGGAAGGATGTCGGCGTGGCTATGGTGGTGATAGGTACCGATTACGCGTCGGTAGCTGGTGATGACCTCTGCGTAGATGACGGCTAGCAGGAGTTGCACCTGGGGGCTGGCGCTACAAGGGCAGTTGAGCAAGTGGCGCATGGCGCAGGATGCCTCCTGTGCGGCAGACAAGACGGAATCGACAGCGGTATGCGAAAGTTGTAATGACGAGTGATCGTGAGTGCCCATCAGGCAGACTGAGGAATTGCTGTGCATTGACATAAGGACCCTAGTGGCAATTTTGGTGCAAGAGGAAGCTTGGGAAGTATTTTTACTTTGTATCGATTCTTTTTGTGCACAGATTCCCAGTTCCAGAGACACACAATTTGACTCCATAGCCATGAGAGGAACCGTAGAAATACCTGCGGACCTGTTCGCTGCGTCCTAGAGGTCTCTTTTCCAAAATGTTAAGAGTCGGTTTCGATTGGGAAGTTATCGACCGCCGCAGTGCAAGTTGGTCTCCAGTGTCCCAGAAATTGATCCGGTAAATTCAGGAGGTATCTGCTGCTATCGGACCCCCCAGTAACCTATCCTTGGTTTGTAGGGAGGCGGTAGCAAAAAGAAATAAACAATAGGGGATTTCCAAATTCATAAATACAGTTGAGACGGTAATACAGTTTGTATTATTGAAGAATATGTTTGACAGTTCCAGCATCTTGGCAAGAGCCATCTTACTATCTGGGTACTGTTGAAGAAGAACTTAGTGGCCTGCTGTTTGATTCCAACCCCACGTACTAACGTGGTTATCGTACTCACTGCAGAAATTTATCACTATGCTTAACGTAGCGGGGTTTTTATGCACTGTGCCAATCTGCCGGTCAAAGTTTATGCGGAGTATTATTGAAAACCCCGCCGCATAGCGTACGTTGACCAACAGCATTGCTTACTTGACCAACAGCATTGCATTCTCTGAAACCCAACTGCATAGAAGCCGATATGCCGATTGAATTGGTTGACAATTTCCTAAGCTGAAAAGCGCCTCATCTGAGTCAGCTTGATTGCTTGATGCAGCTGTTAGCGGTTTATGGCTATAGGAAGCCGGTGTAACCTATCATAAACGCTCTATTATGATAGTGGGGAGGTCTACGATTGTTCTGACACTATTTATGCAGTCATATTCCCTTTAGGGAAACGCGCGCCTAAGAGACTATTATCTAAATATAGGTAAGCTTTCTAGTAGAATAAGGTAGTCAAACGAGGTAGAAAAATGTACGGAAGGAGATTGTTAAGATGAGTACTTGCTTATATTAGAAACTCGCTTGTGTTGAAACTCGCTTACCTTAAAGGAGAGCGGTCTAAGAAGGAAGGGAAGACCGACTATTAACATTAAAACCTAATTTTAACCATTCTACAACGGCAAGTTTATTTTTAACGTTAAATCTAAATTTAAACCGTCACAACCTACTACTAACTTCCGCTAAGATGTAGCAACTCGCTTATATGAGAAACTTGCTTGTGGACTATATTAATTACAACACCTGTTATATGATAGTCTTACTTAAGAAATATCTAATACACTTTTCGCTTTTTCCTTAATTACGTCCGCATTAAGATAAAAACGTTATTAGGAAAAAGAGGAATTACGAATATCTTAGGCAGCAACCCCCCAGCCCCGCGCGCGGCACTCTTCCCGACCCCCGAACCATTTTGGCGCGACCTTCTACAAGAGACGCCATACGGAATCTCTATTAAGTCATCTCCCCTATTTCTAGCTATTCAAGGCAGACGCTGTCCGGAATGGATCTATATTCCACCCTTATGCTCAATCAGAAGCTTAAAAGTTCTTGTGATCTCTGTTCGGCCTCCAAGTTACGATGCGACAAGAGAAAGCCTGCGTGTTCTCGCTGCATTGGTCTAAACCAATTATGTTCTTACAGTCCAGCCCGACGCGTTGGCCGCCCAAACAGACTACTGCGAAAGAGCGAACAACCTCAACCTCAAAATTCTCATCAACCTCATCCTGATCAGCAACAGCAACAGCAACAGCGACGACAACAAACTTACCCGATCACGCCAACTGAGCACAGTAGCTATGCGTCTGATTCCACTGGAGACTTCAATTGGAATGGTGAAGTAAGCGTCGATAACACGATCTCATCAGGGACGCAAATGCCTGACCATGCATACGAGTATGAGAAAGTGGAGCCTGAGCCACTGGGAAATTGGACCCCAAACACCAACACAAGCACCGGAGATGATTGTGTCAGAATTGCGGCGTCGATTCTCGAGCAACTCGACCCGGCTCAAAACAACGCGCACCTCTCAGCGCCGACCCTCAGGATCACATCCGCGTGCCAGCGGCTCTTGACTATAATGATCTGTCCTTGCTCAGACCAGCCAGCCGTAGCGCTTCTCGTGGCGTCTGGGTGCATCGCCTTGATGGACATGGTTTGTCGACACGACGGCAAAGCTCCCACTCCCTCTCCCCCCAACACGGCCGCTGCCGCGAGCGCGGTATCATCATGGGCTGATACCGTCAACGGGGTCGACGAAAATATAAATCTAGATCCGAACCTTTTGTATTGGCCGACGATGTCACCACCTCGATCAGCAGCAGCTTTGAACAGCTTGTCGGGTCTCGAACAGGGGGTAACCGAGGGCCTGGCCAAAATCGCCAAGGTTGTTTTGAGGTATACGGAGAGATACACACACGATCCTCATAAGGCTGGAGGAGGAGCCAATAGTGCTTCCACGACTTTGCTAGTCGAGCCCATCGTGATCCTGCTTCGATCAAAGTTGCAGTCCGTGACCCAGGAAGTCACAGGTCGCTTGGTTTTGTGAGGTTTCAATTCTCACTTCTCTCAAACCTGTCGCAATATAGCAGAAAGAGTTTGATCGTATAGATTTCCTCTGAAAAGAAAGGTTAACAAGCAGCTAGCGGGCGCCGCTACTACACTTCCCGGAACCTCTCCCCTGCAACTATAAAAGCAATTCACCTATCCGCTAGAAAGAGACATTTCTTGACCATTTGCAACTCACCAACACGCATTCCTACCGCAAACGGCCCTCCATTATCTGCTGCTGCTTGAAGTAAATACGGTCGGGTGGAAAGACTGCAAGGCGTGGGAGCTGGGCTTTGGAAATTGAAGGCAGCTAGACACTTCAATATTTGCTTTCTATTCTATAGAAGGGATTCATACCAGTTTTGAATAACTTTCGAACTAGGCTATTCTAAGAGTATCGTATCACAATCCAATTGAGAACTTGAACCATTCCTTTTGTCAAGTACTTAGTGTCTACTGAGGTCCGAACAGCACCGGATTATAGCCAAATCAAAAGCATCATTGGCCCTAGGAAAGAGCAGAGGGCGTCGACTGCAGTCTAAGTACTACCGCACTATACTATATAGATTATAGATATTCTTTTCGAATTTCGAAGGAGATCCGGGTAGCGATCGCCGATTGAAAAAAAGGCTCGGGATGAAAAGGGTGGGCTATCGTGAGTTGCAGGGCAATCATATGGCTCAAGTGGAGCAATTCAGTTGGGTAGGATAGAGTGATTCTATTCTTGTTGATGAATGAGACACTATTCACATTTCAGCCAACCAGGCTAAGTCGCTGTGCTAGTAGTTTCCCAAGGCTTGGCCCCCAAGGTATCGTGGGAATCCTTGAAAGCCCAGCCAAAGCTCGCCAGTTCCCGGAGGTCCACCAACGATCTCTTTCTCTCGGGCCTTAAGCTCTTCGACATCCCAGGAGGCAAAGACGAGCTTGCTGTTGAGGAACTTTGCCTCAGATGAAGCGACCCACACCAAGAAGTCGGCAGGAAGAGATACTATTTAGGAGGAAAGAGTCGGGCGGTTAGTTTCATATGCTATGTTCTTGTATCTGAGTATGTACTTACTGTCGTCAAAGGCAAATGGAAGCTTCGTCGTCTTGGCTAATTGGGTGGACATGGCAGTGTCTAGGAAGCCAGGGTGCACCTGGTGAACACGGTACTGGGGGTTCTCGGCCGCAAAAGCCTGTAGAAGCTTAACAGCAGCCAACTTGCTACTAACATAAGCGCCCATGCCTGGGAAGGGCGGGAATAGGACGCCGGCTGTGGTCAGGTTGATAAGAACGGGCTTAAAGTTATCATCATGGTCTTTCTTGTTGTTGGCCAACACAAAAGCTTGGACTAGCGCCAGGGTACCGACGATGGTGGTCTTGTAGCCATCCAGGAAGGTAGCGGGGTCGGCCTCCAATATGGGGACGACAGGGGCCAAGACACCTGCGCTGTGAACCACGACATCGACAGCGCCCAACTTGGAAACCACACTGTCGAAAACGACGCGTAGCTCAGAGGAGTTACAGAGATCAACTTCGTGCGTCTCGGTTGTCAAGTTGGGATAGCGAGACCGCACCAGTTGGGCTGTTTCATCCAATGCATCCGAGCGTCTTCCTAAGAGGATGAGCGATTTGGGCCCCGAGGCAGCGAAAGATAGTGCAGCCGCTCGGCCGATGCCTCCCGATGCTCCAGTGATCAGGATGACTTTGTTGTTGGAAGAGAGAGCTGGGAGGGTTGGGTCGATAGCGGCATAGGTGGCTGAGTGAGTCAGCTTGGTGTATGATGGTGGCTGCGCCATGGTGACAAGAGGGTAGGGGAAAGTTAAAATCAGGCAGAAGAGGTTTGTGGGAAAAAGAATTGAAGAAACTCAAGAGCGAGTGGGCCGAAGGATTGTGTTATACTACAACTATCTGTCTACCCTCCACTTTAGGGTCCTCAACTATCAGCCCGCTCGCTTGCAGCCGCAATTCGATGTTGGAAACCTTCATACCAACATTACCTAACCAATCGGGGGGTTTAAATCTTGAGGCTGCCATTATCAGCGCTAAAATATGCAAAGCATCCCGGTAATATGCCGTGTTCGGCATAATATGCCGTATTCAGTCTGCGCGTATTTCAGCTTATCCATATTTACTGTACCATCTAAGTACGTACCTACCAACCATTGAGATCCTTCAACGCCGGCTTGCAGATACGCAACCCAACCTGAGCCATGTCGCTTCTTCGGAGTGTTTATTGCAGCCGATAGCTACTTATGTTTTAGCACCCCGAAAGGCTCACTGTGCCGCCTCCTTTTGTTCTAGAATAGTCCGACTGACTTCCCGCCCTCGGAGTCGTCCGTGGTAAAGCCAGCCACAACTTTTCCTCGACTAGAAGTTCCAGAAGGTCCAATAAGACAGCCAGAAAGATGAAGAAGCCAACATCTCGGGTCGCCTTGGGGTTAAATCTATAATTTTTACAATACTAACGCTTAATCAACAGTCCTCTTTTATATTAATAAGCTTAAGTGATTTGAGTAGGGGTCGGAAAAGCAAGTGTATCCCCATCTACTAAGAAATACCAGTGATAATTTCTCAATGTTCACACGCATGCACACAAACAGACATATATATATAGATAAAGAGACGGAGGGGAGAAAAAGGAACGAGAGATATTTCTTTTCAGCATTGAGCAACGGCACTTTGTCGAACCTGTCGAGCTTTTTCTCTGCTAAATCTCTCTACGACTTTTGAAACTATAAGGACTGGGGTATCTTGCCTCGATCTGGTTGTTCTTCCAGAAAACTTCCATCAACTTCAAGGACGTACCGGTACAACATCTAAATATGTCTCGTCTCCTCTGGCGTGCTCTTATAGCCGCGTTGCCGGCCGTTGTTCTTTCTACAAATCCAAATACGTGCCAGGCCATCAATGCGCAGTTCCCTGGGCGTGTCGTATTTTCGAACGATTCAGCATACGCTTTCGATCAGTCATCGTACTACAGCGGTCAAGAGCGCGCTGTACAACCTAATTGTATCTTTACGCCTGCCACCACCTCCGACGTTAGCCAATTTGTTAAGACAATTACTCCGCGCCAGGACAGCGATGCTAACTTTGCCATCCGCGGGGGCGGGCATACCCTGTGGAAAGGCGCTGCGAACATTGATGGAGGTGTCACGGTGGACATGCGTCTCATAAATCAGACGGTACTCAGCGCAGATAAAACGGTTGCTAGTCTTGGACCTGGGGGGAGGTGGCACGACGTCTATCACTCACTCGAACCGCATAATCTCACTGTTATGGGGGGGCGACTGGGAAGCCTGGGTGTAGGAGGCTTTCTAAGTGGGGGTAAGTCTGGCCCAAAGCAACCAGGTTCCGTTGTCCCATCCCGTTAACTATAGCTAACTTTTCCTTCTTCCTTACCAGGTGGCATGACGTTCCTGTCGCGCAGAAAGGGTTGGGGCTGTGATAATATCTACGGCTATGAACTCGTTCTCGCCAGTGGAGACATCATCTATGTGACTGAGGCCTCCTACCCTGACCTCTGGCTGGCGCTCAAGGGCGGGTCCAATAACTTCGGCATCATCACGCGTTTCGACGTCCCAACCTTTCCTTCCGACGGCATGTGGTACAGTCTTCTCGAATACGAATACAACGACACCGTATTGGAAGCCCAAGCTCAAGCCTTCAGCCGCTTCATGGAGCCTGCCAACTTCGATGATGCTGCTATGATGGGTATATTCCTTGATTGCACCGGTGGGAACTTTAGCGTTCGAGACGCCCTGTGGTATGCAGACAACGTCGCTAAGCCTCCCGTCTTCAATGGGTTTACAGAAATTCCCAACCTGGGCGGAGTTGCAGAGATCGCCACTGTTGCCAACGTTGTGGATGAATTCGGAGCGAACCTTCCCACTTCAATCCAACGGTAAGTTGATTGTTTACTTATTACTTTACCCCTGATCTCATAAGCGAGACCTGCGCTAACGCCCCTTTCTCTAGCGCCTTCCAACTCGATTGGTCTTTCCAAAATCCTCCTGCCGACGTCTACATGGAGCTTATCAAGATCTGGGAGAATGGCACCAGGGCAGTTGCCGACGTGCCAGGCATGTTCATCGAGTTCTTGACGCAACCGCAGGCCGTGACAAATGGCACTAACCTGTTCGGCTTGACGGCGGGGAAGACCGACTACGCTATGATGCTAATGACAGCCGCATATAACAATGAGGCAGACGACGAGAAAATCAGGGGCGCCATCCTCGAAATCGTGCGGGCACAGAGAGGGCTTCTGAGGCGGGGCGGATATCTAATTGATTTCGTCTACACGAACTATGCCGATGGTTCTCAGGGGGTGTACAAGAGCTGGGGTGCCGGTAATGTCGCCAAGATGCAAGCTGCAAGCAAGAAATATGACCCTCAAGGTATTTTCCAGACGAGGGTCCCTGGTGGCTTCAAGGTTTTTTAAGCGCTGGGCATGATGATGGATTTGAGAACAAATGAGCGCGAGTGGTACTACAGGAAGCTTAGCGTAAAAAGAAAAGTATCTACTCTTACCAACATCTTCTGCAATCGTTCCCCCAAACTTGTCGCAGGCTTCTTTATCGCCACAGGGGACGTAATAATCATCGGGCTTAAAACCTCCATTCGCAGGCTTTTGATTTTCTTATGCCATATAGCGGACCAAGATGAGTCAAATATTGATACGTCAGTTAACCTCTCATTATCTTTTTCTCTACGATAATGACTTGCACGAATTCGCATTGAAGGATCAGGTAGTTATTTTGTTATAGCTTGCACGACTATCCAACGTGCTAACGCTAGATTATAAACTCCAACTGCCTCAACCATTCGTTCCTTTTCCTGCCAACCAGATTTCGACCGATAACCCGAACTACTGGGACGACCGCGCCGAATTCAGGTAGACGTGGAGGCCTACAAGCGTGCAATGGTGCAGTGGAACAACAACTACCTCGGTGTTTTCTGTACCATGTGCAGTATACAATCAATCCTTCACAATGAATCGGTCCCCCTCATAACCTTCAAGTCCGGCAATTCCCCCTCCCAATCCTTGCCTTCTTCCTTGTCTTCTTTCAAGGCCCGGACCATACGCTGCTGGACAACCTCTTTATCTTCTATCCGCAATGGAAGTTCAGTATCCTCAAAATCATCCCAGACATATAGCAGCTTCAGGCCCCCATAATATCTTATATTTCTTGGAACACCCAGAGAGTCGTTCCCAAGGTCACCGAGCCCGAGTCTCTGGATCTTGCCCACTTCCTCTGCAGCAAAATCGTGCAAAAGGGCCAACGGATGCCGTGGGTATCGATGAACCCGGGCGCTCACCAAATCCAAAAACACAACGTCCGTCTCAAAATCAACCCAAGTTCTCTTCTCGCCGAAATGATCAAGCCACAATCTTTTCCTCCCAAAGCCTCCTCGATCCCATTTTCCTTCAATGCTGCTGTCCAAAAGTTTCCCCGCAAATGCCAATTGATATCTTCTCTTGGCAACTTCCCTACTTTCGCTGCATGTGTACAGTGCCGAAGGTCCTCTCGGTAGCTTCGCATCGCGCGAATGTTCCCGCTGTCCGTGACCGGCTCGGCTTTTGATAGCTGTGGAAGATGGAAGAATGGTATGAGTGAAGGATACCGAAGTGAAAAGCCTCGGGTATGGCCTACACCGAAGGCGAAGACGAGGGTCCTTGATGACTTTTTCAGTGACATGAACATGGAGGTTCAAGATCCTAGGACCAGGTAGGGCGAGATCCCATATAAGGAGACGGATTTCTAGCGGGAGACGAGGGAAATATACGAATCCAGGCTTCGGCTTGCGTCCAGTTTGCGGCTTGTAAGACTTGTTCTTGGAGGATTGGCGGGGCTGGGCTCTACGACGGCCGGGAGGGGCAGGTTGCAGATCGCCGGTAATCATTGCGAGAGCATTCATATCATTCGATATCTATCTGGATGCTGTTTTATACAAGTCTTGGTTTTCACCTAGGACAATCGAGGGATCGAGGGTTTTGTACAAGGTAGATGCGCGGCTTGGTGGCGAATACCGTACATTATGCAGGTTCAGGGAATACTGACTCACCGTAAGCCTGATTGATGTACGCACTGTAGCATCCAGTCAGTACCCCAGGAGTCTTTCCATATGTAGGTCGTCTATACACCAGAAAAACCTTCTCCCCGAGTAGCACGGTACGGAATACTGTATTCATAGCATACATACGGAGTACTACTTTCAAGATTCCATATGCAACTTTAGACAATTTAGCACTTCAGGGGCTCGCTTCTGGCGAACCAGGCATCCCGAAAAATACATATATTTGCACCTGTATGTCGCCTTGTACTATACAGTATCAACAAACAATGATTACGAACATGATAAATGCTTCTTTTGATAACATCCATATTCATCGAGAAGAAAGTGCTCTTTCGGTGGAATGCATCACATGTGAGCTCGAATCGGTCAGTCACACACTCGGGTATCGGATCCCGAAACAGCTGCATTGTAAGCAGCCGCATCCTACAATCCTACCAACAATTCCCATACAATATTTCCTACGAATTCCACCTGATCCTCCTACCTTCCACATAGTGCTATACCGTGCAATACAGCATCTCCCACGACCTCGATTGTGTTCAATCCAAGCATCCCACTCACAGAAATGGCCCGGCCCCGCATTGCCTGCTTCCACGGCGGCGGCTCCACCTCCAAGATCTACGAATACCAATGCGCGCGCCTCCAAGAACTGCTACGGCCCGATTTTGAATTCGTCTATTTCGAAGCCCCCTTTACCCGCAGCGCCGGACCCGGCGTGCTCCCATTCTTTGAGGAAGAGAGCTTCGGGCCGTACAAGACCTGGTTCAAGAGTGAAGACTTGCAGGATGGGAGTGGCTATGGCTCTGGGGAGAGTGCGAGGGATGGCGTGCAGAGGGTGTGGGAGATGATGCGTGATGTCGGGGAGGGCGGCGAGTGGGTTGCTGCTATGGGATTTAGTCAGGGGAGTAGGGTTGTGGGGGGGCTTTTGCTGGACCAGCAGTTGAGGGCTAAGGCGGGGCTTGTTAGGGGAGATGGGGATGTGGAATTGAAGTTTGGAGTGCTTTGCATGGGTAGTGGAGCTCCCATGATTTCAGCCATGTCACGTGGTTGGTTCCCTTTTCCTCTCTTCTCATATGTGTGTGTGGATCCGAGGTAGGTCTAGACTGATGTCTGTAGTAGATGCTTCACATGGCGAGCTTGAGCAAATTTCAATCCCAACGTTCCACCTCCATGGGCTCAAGGATGCGAATCTGCTTCCGGGGAGAAAGCAGCTGGCTACTTACTATGATCCGCAGACGACGAAGCTGATGGAGATTGATTACCATCACGCCATGCCTTGGAATCGGGACGATCTATATGCCTTTGCAAAGTTTCTCAGAGACGCTTATAGTGCTACTCAAAGCAGACCATGAGCATTGATTGTGTTGGATATGTTCCACGGTTGCTCGTTTGGGGGTAGTTTTCTAAGAAGCCTGGTCGAGACTCGAGAATACAGCGTCTGTCACATTACTGCAGTTGATAGATTTCTAGACTCGCAATGTTGCAGTCGGGTTTAATGGGGATTTAGAATTACGAATTCACACATAGATTTTCTCATATACAAACTCAAAGAGCACTAGGTTCAGACAAAGGTTTTACCTTCCGCTTGGTTGTTGAACTGTTCTATTCCCTGGTGGCAAGAGAGGTATATATTCCCCTTATCGCCGTCAACAGTCCATGCCAGAATGGTGGCAACGAGTGGTGCCTCTGTACCAAGATAAATATCACGTGAATACTGTAGCATGGAAGGAAAATATTCAACTGCGATCAATTTACTTAGGTACAGATCCGGCTGTGCTATTCTGAAACAGCCACTGATTGATCAAGAAGGCCGTGGACAGGCAACGGAGCTCTGATTGCCAGGGCCTAACACTCATCCTCCTCGTGAAAGCTGCTTGGACTGTCGAATTGTGGTATGAGAAGTTTACGTCGAGACGCGTGAGGTTCGCCTTGCATTGACCAGAGGCGCCAGAGAGACGCGTGGGGATGCTAGGAAGTATCTCGCTGGGAGCGTACATGATATGATTTTGATATAGACGGTTGACCTGCGGGGAATTTTCATTGACGAACAGAAAGCTTGGAATAGGAGTCATAAAGCTTACCTCTCTGACAATCCTTCGGCTTCGTCAAGTGTTTCCAGCTTTGATTGGGTTTTAAATTCTTCCCGACGCATTCATCGATGTTGCATCAATTTCCTACCGCGCTTCTTCGGCATATATAAGTCTTCTGACACCTTTTAGTTGCTGCCTCAATACGTGTACGTTGAAATGGATGCATTTTGCAGCATTTGAGAATAGTTGAGTCCCTTCATCGGTCGATTATATGCGTTGATTCATGTCCAAAGAGCTTGTTTCAGCCATTTGATGATGTAGCGGCGGGTATACGATTGATAAAGAATTTCCATCACCCATATTCGAAATGCTTAAACAGCTGTGCTAGGCTGGTCTAGATGCGTAATCTTGATGTTTGAGGTTTTCTATTAAGCTTCATCCAGTGCTTGAAACTGTGGGGTAAAAATGTTCTATGGCATAAACCCATCGCCGAGAAGATGATGTGTCATTGTACTTTGACATAAATGTGTTTGCAGGCCTTCAAGGCTTTCGTCCGGGAAATAAAAAACTCTTATGTCCGGCGGAATGGCGGCCAGTGTCTACTTTTGATATCAGTACATTGGTACCCCAATATTGGGGGACGTGAAAAGTTATCAAAAGCACTACCCACTCCAGGAAATACAGTAGTCGACATTGCCAATCTTAATTCAATAAACATGAGGTATATTAAGATCCAGAAGTTCCACTAATTGTCATGCTGAGGCGAGTACTCACATACCTAGCAAGCCATATGCTCTTCGCTGTCTCTATTCACACTTGATCGGTTACAAATCACCACCATAACGTAACGGGACAGAAGCAATAGGCACGAACTTGGAATGCTTCCTTCCTTGCACGTAGCAAGTGTAACCGTCTTCAAAGAGCGAGGCTCTAGATGCCTTGTCATAGATGGTCCGAATTTTCCCGTAAAAGAACGCACGCTCGTTCTCTTCGCCACAAGCATTTTTCTTTTAAACTTTTACATTGACAAGACCCAACCACCAAGCTATTCTCTATCAAAATTTCCTATCGGATTCAAAGAATGAAAGCAAATCAATTGATTGGGTGGGTGAGTGGCATTGTTAGAGCAGTACGCTTTATTTGTATGACTTTCTCTCTTGCGCAGGCACTTATTCGATATGCGCGTTTTTTCAATGAACAGATCTCAGGGTCCACTAGGTTGGACTCTCAACTCGAGGGTATAAAGGTCCTTCTCGGGAGCACGTACTCAGTGGTACTTGGATGCAAACGAGAAGTTCACTTTTACTGGCAGTCCTTTTGAGAGAGAAAAGGCGTTCGCTTGAGTTTCCAAAGTTCCAGTTCATGGTTTCCGCGACATTCTCGAGTCATCATAGACAGCAATGGGTAGGGACTGTAGGTAGTGCCTTCTTCTCCTTCTCCCAGCGCCGCAGTGATACAACACACTCTGGAGATTTGAAGACTGCGGAAGGTCTGAAGCTACTCCTTGAGCGCATGCGACGAGAATTCTTACTCTACTCAGAGTCTTGTGTTTCTTTGCTGAAGAGAATATAAGATGACTATTCACGCACTACCTATCAACATCCAACTGGGTAGTTGTTGGAGTCGCTGTAGGGCTGAACAATCTTCATTCCGGCTCCATCCCACCCCACCGTGGCCCCACTTATGTCACCAGATGCAGCCAACCAGCACGGGCCAACTTACAAAGCCAAGGGAACGCTCGGAGCGGAGCGGAAAAGAGGATCTGTCTATCCTGCTTTAGTCTTAGTGGCAAGCCGAGTCCTGTACGTCTGGCAAAAAAAAAGGGAAATCGTACACCGCTGCTCCTTTGAGGCATCCCACTCGACTCTCCTTGCCATTGAGTTGAATATATCTCCAGATCCACGACACCTCGCACTCGCACTCACACTCACCAACTGCTATTCTATTCTACTCGCATTCACAACAAGTCAACCCAACCTTCATCATTGCATTGTATTGCATTGATTTCCCTTGCATTCCATTGGCGACAAGCCATCTCTGCTTGCCTACTGTACTGTACTGTACTATACTATACCTACCTGTCTGACTGTCTCTTCCGTTCTCCTTTGCCCTGACTTCTTCACCTTCACGTCGCTTCAAGCCATCGACATTGATATTGCGGGGGCGCGCGCACGCGTCCGAATCCAGAGATCGCACACATTTGCAAAGATGGGTCGTCGACCAAATCGTAAGCCTCCTTTCCGCCATCTCCCTTCTCCCCCCCTCCTCACTGCCCTCCTGTCTCCTGCTCCTGCCTTCTCCCGCGCCTCTACCCATCCCTCCCTCCTCCCCCTGGGTCTTGCAAGTCTTTTGTATGCTCCAAGTATACCATCTCTCGTTTGCCCTACTACCAGCACAAGACACCATCCCCTCTGTTTTGCATATCAGTTGTCACTTCTTTCACTTTGAGACCGGCGATGCATTTCGCCATCTACCTATATTGTGCAGGCAGTTTGCCTACTCTAGCATCAGCATGAGCAGGAGCACAATACAAGTCAAGACATATTGAATGTCCATTCACCTTTGATGGGGAACCTTCTCTCTACATGAAGCGGAATGTTACTCCGAAGGGCATGTCCTATTCCGCTTCTGTTCAAAAGTAACCCTTTTGCCCAGAACTGAAAGCTTTCACTATTTTGCTTTAACAAATTGGCGTTCTAGGGTAGTTGCTGATTTATCTCTCTCTACAGCGATTATTTCAAAGAACTTCAACCGTGGTAGCAAGCTGACAGACCATTCCAACCGCTACGCACACACATGCAAGCACTGCGGATTGAACTTTCCCAAGGGACGCGTTGATAACCTGGTCACACATGCCGTTAAGTTTTGCCCATCAATCAACCCTCAAGCACGTGTCGAGGCTCTCGGAGACTATGCCCAACAGGCTGGGCCCAATGATGCTGCCAATACTTCTATCACTTCCGCCCCAACTCTGGGCGCAATAGCCGGCCAGCAACAACAGATCCCTGGCCACGGACTGGACGCCCTTGCCTATGCGGCTTTGAATGACGGCCAGGCTCATAATCAAACCCAGGTCCAAGCCCAGACCCATTATGTTCCTGATCACGCCATGATGCTTGGAGGCAATGGCGACGAGTACGGAGGTCAAGATCAAGATGGGCAGGTCGAAGTAGAAGTCTCAGCTGCAAAGCGTCCGAAATTAAAGATGGCGACGGCGTATACCATGACCACCCCTCCACCCCGCTTGGATATTCCCCGTGGCAGGGGTCGTCGAGGTCCTGGCAGCCGTGGCGGTCGTGGTAGTCGAGCTCTCGCTCGTAAGTGCCTCTGTTTCTACCTTGCTTTACATTCACATTCGCATTCACATTCATAGCCCAAGTCACTTGCTAAGTTGCGCTGCCCTTACAGATTCCTACGGCCAGCCTTCCCCTTTTGATGGCAATGGCTCATACACTGAGTCCCAACAACCATACGCTGCCAGTGGCCACCCTCTTTTCGACATGCAGCACGAATACCCACTCTCAGCCTCACAATCCTATCATATTGCCGACTCTCAACGCCGCCACTCCTATTCCGCCCCAGAACAAGAGCAATACGACCCGCCCTCACCAACTATCGATCCGTCTCTGCAGCAATTGGAGCCTAGTATTGAGAATGTGGCATTCAGTGTTCCTTCGGGTGACTATTATGAGCAAGACCAAGCCCAGGATCACTTCGGCAGCCGCGAGGATGGCCTTGAACTCCCGGACAGCAACTTCGGTCAAATTGGCACACTACGATCACCTGACCGTGAACACTCATACCACGTGCAAGATCACCCCACCATGACTGGTTATGTCGAGGAGGAAGAACTTAATGCAGACGATCATTATGCCTTTGGACCGCGACCACAGCGACCTCCCGTGTATCGGCAGCATCAGCCTACTTCCTACGAGCAGCCTTTTGCCAACTCTGGCCCAGCCTCATACGCCCCTCGACAATCCGTTTCTGCAGTACCGTCTCCCTTTGACGCAGATGTCGACGGCGCCGAGCGTGAGGATGGCAAGCGAAATCACAAGCAGCGACTTCGTGGGAAGTTCAACGACACCCGCAAGAGGGAGGTCCAGGCTGTCAGGAAGCTCGGCGCATGTCTTCGTTGCCGCATGCTCAAGAAGCCCTGTTCTCCAGGAGATGTATGTGAGGCCTGCGAGAAGATTGAGGATCCGAGACTCTGGCATTTCGAGTGCACACGAACCCGCCTGGAGACCGCCTTCAACCATTTTAGTAGCGGTATTCATAGTACTTCTGCTTATGCCAACGAGATTACTCCGCTGCGAAATGAGTCTCCCTTCGACTCAGCTAAGACTATCATCGACGCTACTCAAGCGACCGATCTGCCAATATACCTTTCCGTGCCAGCCAATCACGGCTGGCCACTGCCCCGTGGCGAGCATGAAGATCTGAATCTCGGTAGTGTCCTCCCCAGCATTGAAAGCAATGGTGAAGCAAGTCACTTTGTAGCCCTTGCGGGTAATTCTCATATGGTAGATCTTGTAGATGGCACTGCGCTTGCTGCTGGAGTCATCTCTGATGTTTCTGCCGCATATGATATGAACCATGGCGCATCCCATAACGCCCTTGTCGGCAGCAAAGCTCAAGAGGAGATTTTTGTTCTGAATCATGAGAGCAACGATATCCCAATCATGATCCGCGTTTACGTACAAGAGATGCTGCCACACTTTGTCGCAAATGAGCCTTCTGAATTCATGCGCGTGGTCCTTGATATTGCACAGACCAAGGCTGCGCAGTTTGACCATGACCATCCAGAATTCGAGTCTCCATCTGCAGCTCCGAAGAAAGGCCAGCCCGATGACAAATACAACCTCGTCAAGTTATCGCTCGAGATGTGGGCCGTGGTCAAAGTTCTTCTGGAAACGGACCTTACCTGGACCCTTTCCAAGCGTGCTTCTGACCAGAAGATCGGCTCTGGTAGTCTCATCCTGCCTGACTCAGAATCATACCATTTGATAATTTTACAGCTCAAGGCTGCTGCTGAGACGAAGGCAGCAGATCTAGTCAAGCAGGTTGTCGGAATTGTCGAGCGTCAGCTTCTCAAGGCCACGAGCAAGACTCATTTTGACCTGTTTGTTGTTGGCTTGCTCATCTTGAACACATTGGAGAAGACCACTTGGCTCTTTGAGAAGTACAATCGGCCAACATATGTCGTCGCTTTCCCTCTTCAAGGAGACGACGAGGGTCCGGCTGTATTCCTCGATGCGCGCCTTTCCATTGTCAAGCTAATGAATATCCTGCTGCGCATGCGCGGTGTCCCACCACCGACTCACGAGGACAGCGATGGGATTTTGACCACCCACCATGATGATGAGAGTTGTGCCTTCTACGACCGTATTCATTTAACTCGTAATTTACAACAATAACCCAGTATCTGGTGATTAAAGCTAACATATCCATAGATGCATACGTCTTACAACGCTTCCGCATGGACCTTTTGAACGAGTTTATAATGGATGATTCTCGGTCATACGAGCTCAACCTCTGCTCTTGGCTTCTACTCCCAGCCGAAGATCTTCCCAAGGAAGCCGTTCCGAAGAAGATTGCCGCTGCCAAGAAGGAGTCAAAGCCTAGCAAGCACAGCTACTGAGCACCTTCATCCTTCCACTCGCCACACATACTTTTCACGAATGTTCACGAAGATATAACGGTTCACGACTCACGATTTACGAATATTCAGGGAAGGAAATCCGTCTAGGAAAACCACGGGTTGTTGATTACCGGCCCTACATTTACTATTGTATACTACCATATGAGCGCGCAGTCAGGCGACATCGCTGGTTCGATCTTGCGCAGAACTGGCAATGTGTATACACTCCGAAACCCCCGTGTGGCTAGTACGAGATGTCTGTCAAGCCACAGTATGCGATTCGTCTGCCTTTTGACGCTTCCGCACTTTTCTTTTTCATATCTAGAGCAGATGCCAATGCTGATACCCTGTACAATTACAATTACAATAGAAAACCTCAAGGTATGTAACCCCTGGGGAATTGGGCCATTATTCAAAGTTACCCGATTTGTGTTGTGTCGTCCGTGAGACCTGCGTATTTGTGACTTATGTGATAGAATTGCTTTCGGCCATTTCAAGTTCAATTTGAAGAAAAAAACAGCAACTATTTCGCTCTACATGGTAAGACAAGACGGCATTGTGCCTTCAGCATCGTGTTTGGAGTCTCGCAATAATGAGCCCGGGGTGGTAATCGTGCTTCATTGTAACCGTTAATAACCTGCATCTGAACAAAGTCGCGACTGAAACTACAATCAATCAGCTTAGACATTTGCATGGCGCAAGCAAGCCTGCCAGAGCTTCTGCTTCTGACACTCTACCTATGAAACCCGAAAAAGGGTTTCGAAAAGAAATATTCTATATATTGTCGACTTTATTTATATGCATACACGCCTCTATTATATCCCATGGACAAGTACCATCGCCTGAATAACATCACGAAATGACTGTATTCACTATGATGAACCAAATATCCGGCACCGGTCCAAGATGACCACCAATTTTATCAGTGTAACCACCAGCTTCCATCCGTCCATCCAGACTCCATCCCATACCATCCATCATATGTCCTCCAAATCATTCCATTCGCTAAACGCTCTCTCTGCAACTATTTCCATTCCATCATCCCTCTAAGCCACACACCCAGGGGAACCACCAACCTCCTTCGCTATGCCATGCAATCAAACGCAAAAAACCTCAAGCAATCATATCCGAAAGGGTATCTTAGGCATTGAAATGAAATCTCTCAGCCTCTAGCCGCCCAAGACCGTCTCGAGGCGCAACATATCTCCGTCGATAGATGTTGGTGAAGTCTTGAAGAAGAGTGCGAACCTTTCTATGTCCGTCCTCGCCAAGAGCCAGTCGCTCTCTTATGCCTGTCATGAGCTTGTCGATCTCAGCTTCACGAACAGTGCCAGGAGGCAGCATTCGCACAGTTTTGTCGACCCAGTTGGCAGTTTGCTGAGGTAGGAGTTGGAACAAGCCCAATAACGCACCACTACCATCGGTGAAGCAATCACTAGGAAATGTGATCATCATGCCAGCCATAATTTGCTTCACCAAGAATTCCCCGTTCGAGATGATAAGCTCTTGTACGGCTTGCTTGATTTCTGGAGGATTTGGGCTGTTGGTCGAGCTTGGAGGATTGTCACCACCATATCCAATGACATCGCGGAGGTAATGTAAAGTGGCGATGAGTGGATCACGTTGCTCTAGAGCGAGTGCCGAGATGCCTGCCTGGAATATCGGAACGAAGAGCGCTGAGCGGATCAGCTTGTAGGGGTAGTAGAGTAGAGCATCGGTGAGAAGTCGGTAGAAATCCTCAATGACATCTGGGAGATCAGTAGGAGGTAGATCGCTCATCATTTGTAGCATATTTGTTGCTTGAGCCTCAAAAAAGGCGTAGATGGCCTCAGTCGTCTGCTCATTCACGTGCTCTCGATCTTCGGAAAACTCGCGCAGGATGGCCGCGGTGACCCAGAGGAAGCAGCCTTGCTTTGAGGCAGCAAATCCACTGGCAAGTTTGTTGGCCATCTGAGGAAGCAAGGGTGCCATTGCTGTACGGTACGATATTATCATAAATCGCCAGCAGCGGCAGATCCGTTCACAAATCGGTGTGAAACCAACGAAACTGTCTAGGATTGTGGACAAGATGGGGAAAATCTCAAAGCAGTACTTGACAGCGGGGTTCTCCTGTCCGGGTTCAACATAAGGTGTGACAACTTGGACGAACCATGTGATCAACCCGACGAGATCTACTGATGTCAGTAAAGCGCATGGAAATTGGATGTATTCACAAACCTGCAACTGCTAGTTTCCCATCCTCATCAGAGGCCGCGTTAGCTTTTACCATCAATCTAGCCATCAATGGATCACAGTAAAGCTTCATGAGCTCGAAGGTCTGTGAGGGTGGCTGAACAGCAACGACTTGAGCAACGCCTTCAGTCAGCTCTTCCTGACTCATGCCAGGTAATTTGTCAAGCGTCTGATCGTAGAATTGTTGGAGCTGTACTACTTGGCTGCCTAGAAGGTGCTTGCAATCTGTACAGAAGAATTTCATCGACATGGCGGCAGCTCGTACAATCTCCTTGGAATCGGTTCCAAAAGATGATACGATATATTGAAACTGAGATTCTAGATATTCCGGATGATTTGCAGTCCACTCGGTGTAACGGCCAAGGACCATAATAGTAGCAAATCGCAGCTTCTCATGGTGGGGAATTTGGACAATCAAAGGCATGATTTGTGGCAAAATGATGTCCTCTTCTTTGTCAACCATTCTTCCCATAGCACGCATGCTGAAGAGAGGGGCTTCGAGTTGCTGCCAGTGTGGGACTGAAGCTGCAGTAGCTTGGCTAGCATAGGCAGCCATCCATGCCTTGATACGATCCAGTACCTTGGAGAGGCATTCGGTGACTCCCATGATCTCGCAGCAGTCTTTGAGGGCGTCTCCCATGTGATGTCTGAATTCGCGGAATTTCTCCTCGGCTTCTCGGTCTCCATCAAACAAGTCCGTCTCATTCGATCCATCTGGGGTTGGAAATTCAAGTTGCTTCAGCAAGATATCCACAAGCTTGGCATATATGTCCACGTATTGCACTCGGGCTTCAATGTATCTCTCAAGGATGAGGTAGAGCTTCAACTCATACCAGAATAGGAAAGTCAAACCAATGGCATCTCGGTCCATGTCCAAAGCCGCACATTCCAACACTGCTAATACTAGAGGTTGGAAAACGGCAGGCTCACGAGCAATCAAAACCACCCATGATTCTCCCGCATCGGCAAAGATCCGAGTTATACCTTTGAAAAGCTCTGTATCTTCCTGCTCTGCTGCTTGGCGAATCCGAGGCTGGAGTGCAATAACTCGAGGCAAGAGTATTTGAATTGTTGGGAGATACTCATCCACATCCCGCGTCTCCCTGAAAATAGCACAAAGACAATCTGTGGCAGTATCAAAGGACCTTTCGGTATCTAAGGCGCTGATCACAACGTCCAAGAGGGGCGAATTTACAACATCGGCAACAGGCACTTCGCGAAGCCAGGATGTGATGACCTCAAGAAGCTGAGGGTTGGTCGCGGCGGTGGCTAGTAAGGAGTTTAGGCTAAGTAATATAGAAGGGTGAGCGCGGTATAACCATACCTGATGACTGGGCATAACTGATCAAAGTTGTACTACTATACGAGCATTGTCGCCCAATAACTCCTGCGTTCTCAGGTGCAACTCATCTTCCTAGTATCACTCATTAGATTCTGATATAGATGCTTTCTCGCCGAACCCACGCCGTCGTTAACTCTCTCGGGATGGTGTCTATCGGCCCACATACAGTCAAATTGATTTTTCGTCCTTCGGTGACTTCTTCGGGAAGAACTTTGAGGAAGTCCAGGATGCAGGCGTAGCTTTCGGCACTGTTGCCCAGTGTTGAAACCACCAACGGCACCACATCCTTCCACCCCGTCATCTGGATCGCCAGAATCGCCAAACAAACACAAAGTTGAATTCGAATCGGTCGGGGCCCAGTCGCGAAGGCTTTCAACAGCTCCAGGAGCTGGTCTCGTAGGGATGGAAGAGCATCCGGGGGTATCTGGTTCACATCGTAGGTAATCTAGCGAGTCAGTACCTGAAATCCAAGCAGCTCTCGTGTACGTACCTTTCCCCTCAACGTTGTAGCAGCAAATAATTGTGCCTCTGGTTCAGCCCCGGACTGTAGAATCCCAATCGTAACCTGCCATGCCTCGGTCTGTAGAACGAATGAGCCTCGCTAATAAGAATGGTGGGTGGGTGGATATTGACGAACCGACTTCTGGAAGCTCTCTAGGTACTGGTGAGCCGCTTTCTTCTGTTCCCTTTGGCCATCTCGCATAGTGGCCATTGCCGTCAGGACAGGCGCATGGGCGGCCATGGTCACCATTTTGAAGGATGGAGGGGCAGGCGACGGAAAGGAAAATAGGCGGTTTAGATATGCGGGAAGGTCATGTAACAGCTGCGACTGTGCTGTTCAGTTCTGACCAGATTCCGTATAGTAGTATTATGTCGAAAAAATAAGGAAGTACAAAGTACCAAAGTTGGGAGAAGAGGGTGTTTGTTCTATCAGGAGCAAGACCTGTATCATGGGAAGGCAGTTGCCCACCACCAAATAAATCACTACAGCGATGCAACTAACTAGTGTCAATCCGCCATTTTGGCGAGGAATTTTGTTTTTTGAGAACATTACTTTTTTGATACTTTTCTATACTAAAACTATAATATCTCTAT